>JAVQKC010028686.1:0-22202 GCA_036025475.1 Philypnodon macrostomus | reverse complement strand
GCTCACCAGGTGAGAGAGGTAGACCAGGGCCTCCTGGTGGAGGTGGATACCATGCTAAAGACGCACAGCCAATGATGGGTCCAGCTGGACCCAGAGGAGAGAGGGGCAGTCCAGGAACAGATGGTCTCCCTGGGTCCCCAGGATCACAGGGAGCACCAGGAAATGATGTGAGTAAACCCAATAATTACATTGAGGATGTAAGCTTTGTGTAAGAGTTTAAATGAGCTCAAATTGATGGAGAATAAGAGAGTGTGACACATGTACAGGAGCCAGAGGCAGCTCCATCTGCTCATAATGGAGATTTTAATTAACTTTACTGATTAATGTTGGTTCTTTTAATTCCTCTATTCTCTTCACCTATCTTCACAAAGGCTGTGGTTAATTATGATGAAATCAAGAACTTCATACGGCAGCAGATCATCAAGATCTTTGACGGTAAGAACCTACGCATTTATTTTAAAATGTGTCTAGTTGTTTAATTTGTTTGAATGACATAAAGTGAAGCCCAAGCAGGCCGCCTCAGTTGTCAACCTTGTCTATATCTAATCTATTATGCTTTCTCTCCAGAAAGAATGGCATACTATATGACCCGTATGCAGCCTGTAGAAATGGTGTCATCTCCAGGTCGTCCCGGACCACCAGGTAAAGATGGGTCACCTGGACTTCCAGGTTCCCAAGGAGCACCTGGTATACCCGGACACATGGGCAGACAAGGCCGGTCAGGTGGACAAGGACTCCCCGGTGAGACTTATTCATATGTTTTTTAATTATACAAAATGTGTTACCTATTATGTCTATGCAAATTGACTTTGGGTAAACATATCCTTATAAATTCAAAGGACCACGAGGACCACCAGGAGAAAAGGGTGACAAAGGAATTGGTGAAATGGGAGACAATGGACCTCCTGGCCCGCCAGGTAATACCATATGTATATATGTATACATTTTGTGACATTATTTATCATAATCCATGTGTACCTGTTTCGGCTATTCTTAGCTTTGTGTCACTTTATAACACCTTATCTGTGTCTAATGCATGGAAAACATAATAATCAAATAAATCCAGTTGCTTGTACTGTTTGAGTTGCTGCTGATTGCCAGTTAGATGGGAATCCTTTTGTTTAATTGCCATAACAAAAATTAATAGATTGATAAGTCATACCTGAGCATCAGTACATTTGGTCATCTGATGTGCTGTTTTTTATTGCAGGTATTCCAGGTCCTCCAGGTTATGGAAAGATGGGACCACCAGGTCCCGTTGGCCAGCAGGGTGTTCCTGGAATCCCAGGGCCTCCAGGAGCAACGGGCTCAAAGGGGAATGATGGTCGGTGTAATCCAGGGGACTGTATGAGCCATCAAGTGGACTACAGTCCTAAAGGCCCACACGTCAAAGGCCCATGGTAGAGGCAAAGGGGACTGATGCAATTAGCTGGAAGGACAAAAATGAAAAAATAATCATGGCTTAAATCACAAAATCTGAGATACTGTTCCTGTTAAGGCCACACTGGACCCAAGGCATCCACCCCACAGCACATTTTACTATGAACACTAAATAACTAAATTGTGTTCTTGTATTTCTGTGTTTAATTTTATAAATAATATCTGATAAAATATTTCTATTGAACCCCCATGTTTTTTTAGGTTTGTGTAAATGCAGTAAAAAGTGTAATAGATCTGTCACTCTCATAAAATAAGTCCCAGATAAAATAAGTCCCTATATTGAGCCATTACTAATGGTGTGGTATATATTGGTACTGAAGTAATACAATAGTCCATTCAAGTGTATTTTAAAGAACAACATTTGAAATGGATTATTTTGTGTAAATATTTTTTATGTATATATTTGTATAAGGGCTTTTTATACAAAATAAGGGCTTTTGACAAAAGGCATACACACAAAGAGCAAGAGAAATGCTCAGCGGGATACATCTGAAGGTTTGTTTGGTTTTCAAATAAAAGATTTGTTGGCAAATTATTTCTGAGAAAGAATTGTGAGCAAAATAATGACTGACTATTGTGATAATGCTCTTTTTCATTTAATGCCATTCACTACAAACATGTATAAAGAATTGTCCTTTTGATACATTACATTTTACATTTCAAAGTAGATCTAAAGCCATCTGTCTCCATCATCATGCACTTAAAGAGAAGGATTAGCTATACTTAAGCCCATTCATTGTGCATGCTGTTGCACAACAGACCATGGTTGGTCATCTAGCCTCCACTATCATACATAATGATAATGACAGGGTCCTCTGATCCAATACTGAACATTACAAACAGTTGTTGCTGTTATTTATTCATGTTCCTGTTTGCACCATCTGGAAATGGTTAAAAACATAACCAGCAGATATAAGTGGACCAGTAAAAGCAGTGAGCCATGGTTACAGTTAGTTACTAATGCATCCCAAGGCAGATGTTTAGCATCATTGTAAAGTAATGAATGTAGTTTCTGTCAGTGCTTTGAAGTTTTTTATTTGAGTTGTATTTAGCAAAATCAGCTGCATAATTCAGTCAAATTTTTTCACTTCTATCCAATCTTTTGTGTTTTACTGACATTTTGAAAAGTGTAGTGGTTATTTACTGCAAATGAACACTAGTACCCCACATGCTTATTGTATAGATATGTATTTACATTAGATATTCAAATGTATAAGACTAACATAAGGTTTTAGAGGTACCAACTTCTCCCATGAAACAGAAAAAACATTGATTTTACAAAAAAGGTTCCTCTTTATTGGTTTGAGTCCTGAACAACCAGAAAAAGTCATGTTACAGATAATTTAAGCATAAAAGGAACAATAAATATATTCTGTGTATGAACATAAATCAATTACTAATTCACTGACACCCTGTGAAAAGTTGACAGTGGCATAGAGAGCACTTTGAGACTCAGATGTGTTTTGAAAAAAAGTGATGCGTTGAAGGAAGTTTTTTTTATTACTCACTTAGGATATTCACAGGATTTCTGCTGGAGCATATCGTAACCCATTTCTTTTTCTCTACATAATAATCAACACACATTTACAAAGATTTACAGCACTGCATTGTGGGAAATGGGAGTGCCTGTCTGAGTTGCTGTTGCCAGGCAACAAGAGAAAAGATAAAGCTAGTAGTAAGAATCTAAAATCAGATTGGGGTAGAAAGTGGGCATGGGGTACACATGAGGTAAGTAAGGGATTTTACAAAATGGTTCAATTAATTGTCATTACAAACTACAGTACAACTTTCATATACTTTATTGTTTGTTCTGATGAAAACCCTCACATCGTATATATTTAAAACCTTAGTCGATTGAAAATACCACACATTCCTCTCAGCTCCAATATACTGCAGTGGGTGACATTTTCACTGCTCAAAATGGCATGGGATATGTGGCAGGGACTGACACCGGCATCATTCAAAAACACTTGAGAATTTAGAAGGTAGTGGGAGGCTGTGAGCCGCTGTTGTCATGGTGATGTCTGAGATTAAGATCAAAATATGTCCCACCAGTCAAAATGTCAGATTGTCACTTACAAGAGTGGGCACTGAGTCTGTGTACTGTCCCACACCCCTCGACCTGGATGGTCTCCATCTACAAGAAGAGTGGTCTCTCCTTCGTTCTTCCTCTTATCCCAGCTGATGGCAATCAGACAGGGTTCTAAACATTGGGTCCTTTGATCCTTCCTGCCTCCTGTAGTCTTGGAGATGTGTAAGCTGATGCAGCCAGACACATGGCAGCCTCACAGAAACCTGGTAGACCTTGTGGACCGGCCTTGCCGGGCAGACCGGCCTCTCCGGCTGCTCCTTGAGGTCCTCTCTCCCCAGGCCGACCATCCCGAGCCACACCATCAATACCAGAAGGACCTGAGTTCAAAACAGGTTGTTATTAAGCCTCAAATAACGTTTCTGACTATATCATTACTGATTTCAGGGATGCTGTCATTTTACACGATTGTGGGATACTCTACTTGAACCTTACTTATCAAAAATACTGACTACTGTCTAATTGGTTCTTTTCCAACACTAAAAGTCATGTTGAGAACTTTTTGAGTGGCGTTAAATTATAAGGATGTGTGTGCATGAATTAACCCTGGGTGTCTGTGTTTCTCCCTCTTAAAATAGTGTGCACTGTTGCAATCCTATTACATTCAAGAGCATCTGTTAAATGACTGGAGTTAATGATGCTTTTAAAATGCCTCTGAGCATGTGGTGCAAGCTTTAATACAAAGTCCTTGGCTTTCTCTTTGTCCTATTCCCTGTTTAATATTTGGTCAGTATCTCCAACTCATTTACATTCTAAATACATGGCATCCTCCTACAAATGAACGTAATTGCAGAAATCCTGTGGTAGATGTGAGTGTTACCTTGTATTCCAGGAGACCCAGGAGGTCCTGGATGAGGTTTACCAGGATCTCCTCTCTCTCCCTTTGCTCCTCTCTTTCCTGTGGATAAAATACATGACATTATGTGTGACCCGTCACAACAGGGCTAAAGATTATAGATCGATGTGTTGAGGTCAAAGTTTACCTTTAAGTCCTGTGTTGCCAATCTGTCCAGGTGCTCCAATGATTCCAGGAATGCCACGAGGTCCAGGCAGCCCATGAGACCCCTGTGGACCTGGTGCCCCTGGTGGACCCGGAGGCCCAGGAGGTCCCATCACACCTGCTCCACCAAGCACAGCTCGCTTGGCACTCACTGCAACTGCAGCTAGCCGTTCTGCAGCAGATGAGATTTGGTTACTGTATGACTAAATTATTTAATAATCATAATAATAATACGTTTTATTTAAATAATCAGATAATAGATTGCAAATGTGAATATCAAGGTCTATACCCACCTTGCAGCATCTTCAACACCACTTCAATAATGTGCTGGTCTGAAGCGTCACGTCCCTGGAGAAGGAAGAAGCAGGTTGAGGATGACAGGAACACAGCTGTACGTCTGCTTTGATTCTCAGCATAGTTTGTGTGTGTATGTGCCTCAGACTTACTGGTGATCCTGGGATACCGGTCATGCCTGGCACTCCACGTTCTCCATTAAGTCCCCGAGGACCAGGCAGTCCCAGTGGGCCCTGATCTCCTGGTTTTCCTGGATCACCAGTTGGGCCATTGTGCCCTGGGTCACCCCTAATTCCTTGCTACATTTAAAACCAGATGGGCAAAGAATACAACAGAGTAAACATGAATGAATGTGTGACTAAATCAGAATCCCTAACACCAGTTCAAAGTTCCCACTGTTCTATCCGTAGGCACTCACCTGCCCTTTGGGTCCAGGTTCACCAGACATTCCCTGTCACAGCAAAGACAAACAATCAACAAACAGTCATTTCAGAAACCAATCAATCAATACATTTTTGCATCAGAGAAACCCATTGAGTAATGATATAGTCTGACTATAGTAAATCAGTGACCACCATCCTTGCTTCACTGTCATGTGAATAGCTCATTTGCCATCTGGAGTATTATAAGAACGTGTCTGCAATTTCACTTCCTGCACATCCTCACGTCCGCATAAATGTGATCAGATATTAAACTAGAAGAGCGGTATGACAATTTTACCTTTTCACCTTTCTCCCCAGCGAGTCCTTCAACCCCTGGGTCACCCTAAAACAGAAATAAAAAAGGTGTCAAGACTAAGCTAGTACATCTGTAGGTTTAAGAAATCACAACATGATGAATGGGGTACTTACCACATCTCCTTTTGCCCCAACCTTTCCTTGGAAGCCCTGAAAATAAAATACACCAATTACCACACTGTAGACAAAACATAAATAATGTTGATTCAAAGCTATAACATCAATGATGAACATTTATTTTTGCAGTGCTAAGACGGATGAAGAGGCTGCTTAGGTATAATTTGTATTTGTGTATTATTCTACCCACTGACTATGATATTGTATGGTTTGAATTGCTGAATCAACACTGCCCCCAATGGACAAGTCTGCAAACCTCAGTTAAAGGATTATTTTAATTTTTGGTGTGGAATATACAGACCTTGTCACCCTTTGTTCCACTCAGGCCCTGAGCGCCTGGAACACCAATAGGTCCGCGCTCTCCCTTGCTTCCCTGTTGGGACAAATTAGAAGAAGATTTGGTGCAAAACTACATTTCATTTCACTAAAATAAAGGTAAAACTTAAACTTACAGGCTTGCCAGCTGGTCCCTGAGGACCCACAGCCCCCCGCTGACCTCTGTCTCCCTGTGCAAATGTAAGCGTCAGGCGCATATGAGCATTTCAAGTAATTATTGCCTTTATGCATACCTTTGGTCCAGGAACTCCCTCCATGCCTTGCTCTCCAGGAAGACCCGGCTCACCCTAAGAATGGTTAGGACAATAAACACTGTATTATTACAGCGATACACTCTGTATGTTTGCATGTTGTATTGAGTATGACTGTTACCAATGGTCCAGGCGCTCCATCCATGCCAACATGGCCTCTGGGTCCAGTTTCTCCCTAGGCAGAAATGACAATAGATTCTGAAGGAATTGTAATCTGATAATGTATGTATGTATGTATATGTAATACTATAGGCCTAAGATTTTGGTTACATTGAGTCTAGTTGGCTTATGTGTACGGTGTCTAAAAGTTAGAACATATTTGTATAGATTGTACCTTATCACCAGGTCCACCTTTTGCACCAGGACTGCCAGGCAAACCCTAAAAACAGGACAATATATCTGTATACAATGCAAGTTCACTCAAAATTCCAATGCTGCTAGTTTATATACATTCAAATATGTCAATGAGGCAGGGTTGTAGTTTTCTTTTATGCCATATTATTTATATTTCAGTGATTGCAAATTGTGAATGTGGTTTAATATGAGAGAAAACCCAAAGCAGGGGTAAGCAGTGTTTGAGTTTGTAACAGTGTTAGTGACTGTAGTGACCGCACAGGACTGTGCATCGTGCGCTCCATTACCCCTTTATCAGAGCGACACACTCACAAACACACACATCTACACAACAGATTCTTGTGTATGTGTATAGAACCACTGGTATGATTGTGATAAATCATTAATCATGGGTGCAAGACTGTTATTTCAAGGTGATTTGAATTCAGAAGTGCCCAGGTTGATGATGTGGTCACTGTTTCTGGATAACTGCCCAGAAAGAAAGAAAATGAACATGGTCATATTTAGAGGATGCTTCAAGCTGCTTTACTATAGTTACTTTTTGTGAACACAATAATTAAAGTTAGTAGTGCTTGACTTACAATAGTGTTGACTGTATTTTTATCATGAGCATTTTATGTTGTCTTGTTGAACATTTGTATATTATAAAGATCTCTGCTAAAAGCCTCAACCAAAGCATCCTGTGCTTCCCACTTCAGAGTGCTAGAGGATCGCCTCTAACCAGGTGTACATACACTGTACAGAATTTTAGAACATTCCTATATAATTAAAGAAAAATATCAAAATATTGTATTAGTTTGTGTGTAAAGAATTTGAGATATGACAAAATATGCATTGGCCCTAATCAAAATAATAATTTGGGTAAGTTACATTTTTATTCTATAACTTTTTTTATTCTTTACTCTCCCAGTTACTTCTTTACTCAATTAATCCCAGTTACTTCTTTACTCAATTAATCCCAGTTACTTCTTTACTCAATTACTCCCAGTTACTTCTTTACTCAATTACTCCCAGTTACTTCTTTACTCGATTACTCCCAGTTACTTCTTTACTCAATTACTCCCAGTTACTTCTTTACTCAATTACAATTTATTTGATTACTTTTCTGATATTCCCAGTCACTTTTTAAATTAATTACTTTGGCTAAATAAAATCATTACTTTTTCAACTCAGATTTTTAGATTTGATTACTTTTGGTGTAATTTAAGTTACTTTTTAGTGTATTACTCTGCAGATACTTTTTACTAGACTTGACTTTTCTAATACTCCCATTTACTCTTTTTAGTTTTTGGATTGAAAAGATTACTCACTGCTGTTCCCTGAGGGCCAGCAGGGCCAGGTCGACCAGCCTGACCAGGGGCGCCCTACACACACAAAGGAAACACAACATGAAACAGGCCTCTAACAAAGGTTCAAAACATTCATCTTGTCTGGTATTCCTTGCCTTGATTCCAGGAATCCCCGGTGTGCCATCCTTTCCATCAATACCTGGCAGTCCCTGTGAAAGCAGACGGAGAGACCATAGATTTTAATTTGCTATTCTTTTTATTATCATGAAAACTGTGTGAGGCTGTGAAATAAGTGTGTTCACTTACATTCTCTCCTTTTTTGCCAACTGCCCCCTGTGGCCCTTGGATACCTCGGTCACCCTGAACAAGAACACCATGTCATTTTCATCACACATTTGCGTGCAAATAGAGGTTTGACATGTATAATAAAGTGGGCTATGATTTAAATGATTAAAACCAGGCGTGCAATGGATAATAGAACCTATATTTGATATTTTTTTGGCTAAAACTTCAAATATAAAAATTTTTGTTTGCTTGCTTTGTCTCCTTTGTCTCCCGACTCTCCGGGTGGTCCTTGGGGGCCTTCTTCACCCTGAAATCGCAAAATTGTTTGATGAAAATCATAACCCTATTTGTTTGTTATTACATTAAATATGTGTCAGTGGGTGTGTGTTCATACTGGAGGTCCAGGAATGCCAGCTGGTCCTGTGATGCCCTTGTAACCACGGGGCCCCTGTTGAAGCAAAAAAACAATCTGTCAGTTCAGATTAGAAAATGCCTTAAGTCATAGTATCCCACTCTACATTCTGATACAACTCACTACCCTTCACTAATGGGCACTACTTCGAGATGCCCACCACTCTAGCTTTGGCTCCGCGCCGTGATGCTAACTTGGCTAACGTGGCTAATGTTAACACTAAGATGGATGGCTACAGCGGATCATTAACTACAGACGGAGGCACGGTGGACCCAGACAACCCCGACTCATTAGAGGAGGGGAGAGATTTGTGTTAGCATCATTTCCATATGTCCCCATTGCTGGTAATGGATGATGTTTGCGTAGCAGGGGCAGGTCTAACTGTGCCGCCATGAAGATCATCCTCTTTAGAAGGAGAACAGCCATGTGGCCAAAGAGAAAGAGGAACAAAATAATTGAATAATATCAGTGTATTTTAAAACGTTACCAGTCTCAGTTGTGGAGGCATTGGTACAGTTGTCTCTTGTAGGGTATGCTGTTTATACGACTGTATGGGTTGCCCTATGTGATTGTCTGTGTCTTTTTGTATGTGGGTCTGGACTCAGAGTCTGTAATAAAGTTTCATAAAACATTGAACTCACAGCTTCAGCTTTAGGGCCCATCATGCCTGGATAACCTCTCAGACCCATTGGACCCTAAAGAAGAAACATCAGACAAGAGGTACGTTAGTTCATTTACACAATGTCTCACATATAAAATATATATTGTAAAATATAGCAAATGTTTAAAAAAAATAAATTCAAGAGCTTACTGGAGGTCCTGGGATGCCTTGTTCCCCTGAGATGCCAGTTTCTCCCTTGATGCCCTGCACAAGAAAGATATGAGAGCAGGAGGATTATTTATGCTCACTCCATGCAACAAAACAGGTGCCTAGTACAAAAATGATACATTGAAAATATTGTGGAGAATAGGATTGGTCAGATCAGAAAACTGGCAAGAATTGAACAAGGTCAATTTGCAACCAGTCACTTTTCAGTCAACAGTATGTTTGCACCAAAATTAGTTCAATTTAATCATTATTATTCTTTTTCCTGTTGGGGTTGCATGTGACTGGAGCCTGTCCCAGCAGCTATGGGCGGTAGGTGCATTTTTGAACATCTAAGTGCGGCTAGAGGCTCTTTGTGTGTGAAGATCAGAGGCTAATTCTTAGGGCTTGGCTGTAGTACCCCGGGATCCCAGCACATGCTCATTAACTTGGCTTAATACAGTGAGGTGAGAGTGACCCACTGTGCCTGGCTCTCTCATCTACCCCTTTATGTACCTGCTTCACTGCATGTGGACTGTAGGCCCGGGCCAGACCTGACTAATCGTGGCCAGATTAGTGCCAGTCATGTGCCTCAGGGGGCATCATTAGAGTTAATCCAGGCTTCTGCTGGTCATGAATGTTGAGCCACATGACTGTACAACATGTAATGATCAGTCTGCATGTCCACTTCTATTTATGGTTCATGCATGCATAATGAATGTTTCTGCTCACCAGTTTGCCAATGCTTCCAAAATCTCCAAGAATACCAGCATGGCCTTTATGACCCTATTGGAAAAAAGTCAGTTAGTTTGTGGTTTTTAAAGAAAATGTCATTGCTGATGCTTATGGGTTCAGATTATCACCTTGACTCCTTGTAGTCCTTGCGGGCCCTTAGGTCCTGCTGGGCAGTTAAGAGGACACTATCGTCGAGAAAGGAAATACATGGATATTATACAAATAAAAAGATAACTGAAACATTGTGAACTGCTGAACTGAATTGGTAAGATGGCGTTTCTTACCTGAAAGTCTGCACTGCCCTCTTCTCCTCCAATGAACTTTCCTGGTGGACCCTGCAAACAGAACATAGACGATGACAATTGCATATTCCAGACGAGAACTTGTTATAGTGATCCAACTAACGTGACACTAAAGCATTACCAATAAAGATAGATTCATACTATGTATTTACGTGAAATGCCAAGTTATATGGATGACCTAAAGGATCAAGTTCATCACACACACATTGAGGACGCATTTCCAACTCCAAGATTGACAACAATGTATAAAATATTTGTTTGTGTCTAGCACTGGCAGGCCATAGTCAAGGCCAGCATTCTTAGGGAAAGGGACTAAATCTTGACTGAACTGTGAGTAAGACAACACCAGTGGGTAAAATGTATTTTTGAGCTTTACTTTAACGTTTAAGTGCTGTTACAACTTTAAAAACCAATAAGATCACATTGTACAACAATTTATTATCACTTGGAACAAGGTGGTAAAAATGTTCCAGGTCTATTATTAGATTATTATAGTGTGAGAACACAGTGTGACTCTTCTAACAGTGCTGACCTAGCACTATCTCCATCCATTTTTGCTCCTTTCATACATACGGTAAGCCAGGATACAAATGAAGTAGGGCACATGTATTCCTGCTGGAGTCAGATGAGACAGTCCACTGATCTAATAGGAGGTTATTTACTCTAGAACAGCAGCAAAACTAAACAAACATGCTCCCGAGAGGAAAGACTTTTGAAGTTTTGAATATCAACACACATAGAAAAGGCAGGCTTAAAACTAGGGGCTTGTCTCATCAATAATAAATGTAGCTTTCTATGCATTGCACCATCTTTTGACACACTTTCAATCAATCTGCATGATGGAACAACGCTTTGGTATAGGTAGCTGCTTCTATTACTGGTTTGTATTGCACTAAAGTGGAATATTTGCTTATTCAAGTGTACGAGTCAGATTCAACAAATTATTGGGTTTTTAAACAAATGCAAAATGTCTGTAGAGATGTAAAAGACACTTACAGGTTTTCCAGGGGGTCCAGGAAGCCCCGGAGGTCCAGGTGTCCCCATGAGACCCTAACAAAAACACAATTGAGGTATATGTATAAGAAATCTGCTCTGTCTGTGAATCAATCACATTTACCTTTAATCCAACCGGCCCAAGTTCACCAGGGAGACCAATTGGCCCCGGAGCACCCTAGACACACAGATAGAAAGTCCCACAAGTATTTATAACATTACAGCTAAAACAAAAAGCTTTTAAGTGATAAATGTATTATAGCATATGAGCTACTTACCGGCAGACCTGGAAGTCCAACTCCCTGTTTATGCAAAGGGGACAAAGGGTTGTTTTACTGAATAACAAGTGGAACCAGCCAATCAAAGCCTCAATTAATATTTGCAAAATCCATTTATTAATATGTATGCTAATGCATATATATGCCATACAGTGTCAGAGTACAGGGTATACGTGACTTGACACACAAGACACACAGCTCAGCCTATGTTTGTTAGAATTAATGAATCAATCACAACATAATGAACTTTATCAGGGCCTCCTAGCCACAGTCCATATAGGTGAGTACAGAGTGGACGCCAGATATAAAAAGGGATTTAACTAATGCTGTTTTATTCATTCCCAGCCATGGTTCTATATTTTTAATCGAGCTGCTGGGAAACACGTAGACACAGAGCACCATCTAGTGGACTGAACTGAAGTTTCATATGCAGCTTTGTTTGATTAACAATGGCAAAAATAATAACCTTGTATTAGTCAAAGCAAATTAGTGCATAACTGATCATCTATTTAAGCATGAAACTCTGAAGGTTTCCTTAGGAGACCAGCTGGGTCACAATATGTTTGTCGTGAAGCTAATTTGACTTCACACAGGGCTTAATTTGGTACATGATGGGATGGGAGTCATTATTTTACATTTAGTTCTGAACACTGCACTAGATTTCTAATAATTACACTATAATGTATGTACTCACAGGGGCACCAGGCTCTCCACTTGGTCCAGGTTGACCCTGAAAATAAAAATAAATGTTAATCATATGAATGTAAATTCACAAACCAAAATAAAAACCCATAAATATTAAGTTCAAATTATGTTGGGATACTAGCCTTAGGACCAGGACTTCCCACAGGACCACGGTCCCCCTTGGCTCCAATTAAACCCTTAACATAAAAAAGATCAGTTGTAAAGTAAATATTTTTAACTATAATTATCTCCATAATGATACAATATATAATGAATTAACATTAATTGACAATGTAGTAGAAACAAATGTGAAACTGAGATTCCAGAGCAGATTAACACCAAATCTCTCAGGAATGCTCACTTTTTAGAGGACATTTTAACTGAGCAGAAAACAAGTGTGATTTTTTTATTTCACTTTCTTTTTCTAAACATATTCATGAATTTGAGCTACAGTATAATACAATCAGGTCTGTCAGCAGCAGTTTCAATCATTAATAAACACCATATTTTGTGCAGTAACCCGGAAAAATCACTTACATCAATGCCATTCTCTCCTGACGGTCCATCTAGTCCTGGCTGTCCAGGCTCACCCTTCAGTCCCTAAAATATATGCATGTGTTAATAAATGTGTTGTTAATAAATTAAATATCATAATAAATAAAAAGGATGTTGACAACGATGTGGCACAAACTTACAGGAGGACCAGGTGGCCCAGGAGGTCCCTTATCTCCCTGAAGAAAGAGAAGAAATAATGTTAAATAGTTTGGTTTTTAGGTTTTAACTCTCTGACACTTGTTCTTGGAAATATGCATTTAATCATCTTAATACTTTACAAATAATTGGAACAAATAGTATAGTTGCCCAAACATAAATGCTGGAAAATAAATACATTACAATAAATAATAATAATACCTCAAACACAATACATCCTAGATTACTCACATTCAATTAATATATAGATCTAATTGACCTAAATGTGTAGGGTAATTTAAAATTGAACTTATTATGTTTAATTTTCAAAATGCATATGTGTGTTAATAAAATGTGTAGACATGATTTGACTTCTCTTTGGTAGAAACTCCTTGAGTGTTTGTACAAGCTGTGTCTCGTTAACCCTGAGAATATCCCAAATGTATCACATTACTGTGACAAACTCTGGTCCACCCCTCATTGCTGGTCAAAGTCCTCCTCAAAGACCCCTCTCTATACCTGGAACAGAGCTCCATTGTGCCATACTGTTTTCAATAACAGTGCCCTCTGCTGGTAAGACTTCAGTAATACAGCCAGGACTCTGTAGGCATCAGATCTGCACAAAGCTGCTCTTTGTAGCCAACCTGTTGGGCAAACTGCTGTGGATACTTACATCAATGCCGTCTGACCCAGGAGTGCCAGAGGGACCTGGGGGGCCAGGCTGGCCCTGAGGTCCCTGTGGACCTCTCTAAAAACAGGGAAACATACACATTTAGTACAAAATCTATCCTTAAAAATCATATAATATGAAATTCATCTTTTCACTGCAACCTCATCTTTAGATAAAAACACACACATTTCAAAAGCAGTAAATATGACACCATCATAAACAGTAAAAAACACAAAAATATCAGGTCTATTTCCTATTTTAGATTACATGTGTAATAATAATATATTGCATCATTATTATTAAGATGAAATGGTGTGGCCTGTTACTATTTTTCTCAAAATGTCTGGGGAAAAAGCAAATCAACAAAGAAAAAACTAAATAATAATTAATGAATGTTATTGTAAAAATGAGGGATAAAACATAAGACTCTGGAGGAATGTGGTGGGAGGGGTCATGTGACCGGCACTGTTTACCTCCTTCCCCCCACCCCCCATTGTCCAATTAGACATCTCCAAATCTTCTGTGATCTTTAAATCCGCATTGCAGGAACAAACGCCAAAGTAAAAAACAAGAAGAAAAAAGGTTTATCTTCAGCAAAAAAAATATAATGCGTTGTGGTTCACTTGTTCTTTTCAAAGACGCACATTGAAAAAGTTTTGAAGTCCTGGTTTGTTAGACAGTGATAATCCAAGGAAAATGTAATAATCCGTAATCCAGTTGAAGAGATGATTGTATTGTATTATTGTAGCCCATTGTAGTCATTCATATTACTTACATTACAGCCATCACCCTAAACAATTCTGTTCTTATATTTACCATTATAAAAAAGTTAACCTAATTATCACCTCCTATGGTCCCCCCATCCCACTCACCACTTGGGCCAGAGCCAGGCACAAGGCTTGCAGTAGGACCCAGGTCTTCAACAGGGCGGACTGAGCGGCCATGGTCCCTCTGCCCTGTTCGTCTCGCCTCGGTTCACCAAATCCTCGCTTCTGGCTCTTCTCCGCGCTTCCTTATTCCTTCTCTGGGCCCGGCGCAGTGCAAGACTGAGCAAAGGGGTATGGGGGTTGTTTGCACAGCCCCGAAAAAATCCACTTGGAGAAAAGAGAGCAGTGTGGACAGGACAGGATGGTGGGTAGTGGGTGGGGTGGGACCAAGATGAACAAGAGTTGTATCCTGGCCAATACCAAAGAGCCAGAAAGCAACCTGTATGAGAAGAAAGGGATAGTTGTCTATAGATGCAAGAATGAATCGTCAAGGCAGGTGAACTCATTGTCTTTTATGTATTCGGATCAGTTTACTGCAGTTTTACACTTCATTAAAAATAAATAAAACGTGACATTTGGGGGGTTTGTTTCATTGTCTATTTCCACAGACACATTTCTACAGGTTTTTATACAGAATCTTTGTGGTTCTTTCTTACTTACTTTCTTTCCTGCAAGATACTATAGATAGATTTATTAACTCCCAAAAACACGGTATACGAATACATTTTTGAGGATGTTGTCAGTTATAGCTTCCAAAAGAAAAAAACAAGAAAAAACAACAACAACAAATAAACAAACAAATAAAGAAATATCTAATCTAATAACTAAATAGAAAATAAATAAAAATAATCTATGCAAATTAGCACACTTTTAAGTAAACTGCCTGAATTGCGAGCTGCCTGAATTAATATATATAATAAATTGTAGTGTTGATACAAGTAATCTACTGGAGAAGTTTCATCTTAATTATTGTTTTTCTCTAATTCATAACATTGCCTTTGATCCGGGAGCATGCAACTAAAAATGGACTTACACAGGAATTGATTATTATAACTTTCCATCAATGGGGTCCAACCTGAGTCTGTTTACTCTTTCAGCTAACTGTTGTTGTTTGCTTGCCTCACTCCAAAGCTGCATTTGCATGATGGTGTGAATAACTCCCCATTTCCACGTCTGTGTTCTGGTGAAGAGCCTGTAGATGGTTTAGATTAGGGTCTGCATAGGGACTAGGCAAACTGGTACGTTTAGCCTACCTTAAACATTTGAATTTCAAGAGACAAAGAAGGCCCTGATTTTTACCTTCAAAGTGATGCACAATTCTCACCCAACCTCCAATAGGACTAGTCTTTTCAATTACAAAAACCTGTAATGCCTAAATGTTATTACAGTCATGGGGTATTCATCTCCAGCCAACTCACAATCTCTAAGTAGAGTCTGCGGGACTCAACAGGAACATGTTCAAGCCGAGAGCGTCATGGGAATTTAAAAGATGACCTTGCACTGACCCCTATTGCACAGAAGCTACATTGCAACACCTAAGACATACAGTATACTGATGTGTCCACTAGATGTCAGCAGATACATGCCAACGCACTAGACACACAAGAGGCAGTTACTATGGAGACTGCAACATCTGAGGATGACACATTTGCTCCTCTCTGAGATGAAGCCGCTGTGAATGCTAAAAGGAAATTAATGTTTGAAAATTGAGATTTATGGCAAACAACAAAACAAACTCCCCATAAACAACAAATTAAGAAACTTGCTCTGTTGTGGAGATTTGTGCATTAATCATACTTTAAAATATTCATAACCAGAAATATAATTGATTGCTCACTAAACACTAGCGTAGTATAATATATAGCTTATGGTAAAGTGTATTTGTTTTTGTCATTAATTATTGCAGTAACAACTTTATTGTTTACTTTTATTTTTAGACACAAACTCAGTCAGTTTCAGTTTTCTGTCATTCTCATCCAGCGGTGCCTGCTTCATGACACTTTTAGCCAACGCAAAAAAACAAAAACACGCTAATATGTTTTAATCATCCCACATACCTATTCATCTGGGTCAAGGGCAGGACCTTGTTCAAAGTATGCATGTTCAAGGGTATTTTTTACATTACTTTTGTGCTTCTTGTTAGCATTTAAATACTTGTTTGTGTCACGCTTATTACTGTGCAATCTACTGCCACCTACTGACGTGGAAAGATACTTACATTAAATGCTTGGTAATATTATTATTACATTGCCCACAATGGAATCCATTCCAGGAATAATAAGAGAAAATAGGGAATGGAAGTCATCATTAAAAGTCTGTCAAAAAGACATGAACACACAGAGACATATAAATACATATACATAGACTCGATGACTGACAGGGTAAATATTATTGTTGAGTGCAGGTGTGAGGAGTAGCACTAGAGCTCTAACACCGGAGGTTGTTAATTACACTGGGGTTTCAGGGTGACCTCAGTCCCCTCAGTATAGAGTTTCCATTGAGCACACAGGGAGGAGAGGTACTTCTCCACAGCCCGATGATATATTATGACGTGTTAATGTGGTACACAACATCAACTTACTACATGCTACATTATTCATTATTTGTTTTCATTGTAGAGTAGGCCTACAATGAATTCAAACCACAATGCAGATCAATTATATACTAAATACATTTTGCACATAACTGCAAAAAGTGTTACTTCATAATAATAATACTAAAGCAGATGTGAAAGTAGTGTACTATACAACATAATACAAACAGGTAAATATAATGTGATGATAATGTCCTACCCACTTTACCACCATGGCGGAAGAAGCCTTTACTCATTTAGTGTTTAGTGAAACATTATTTGTTTCTTTAAATGTATTCTAAGTAAAAGTCTGTAGGAAATGCACATAGAAGTGACATTTGCTTTAGAAAAGTATAACCTTGTATTTGATGGAATTATTTCTTGGAACAATGTTCAATTCTGCTCTCCTCACTGCTACTAGAAATGGCTTTTAATAATTTCCTCCTGAGAATATTCTCCAGTATTCTTTCTGTTGCAAATGCCAGTAAGTCTCCTCAAGTGCTCTCATGTAGTGCAGTGTCAGTGAGTTCTGCTGGCTGATTTGATCCTGATGTAGTGGCAGGACCCAGCTGTATGGTGAGAACTGGCCCAGAGTCAGGCAGTGTGACAAAGTGATGACTGCTGATTAAAAAACACATCGCTTAGCAGCCACTGACCCCGGTCTGAGAGGCGGGCGGCTGAGGTGTTTCTAAGCAACGCAGTGCAGCACAAATCACACTCGTAAAACAACTGAGCTGGATAAGGCCCTCAGTGAGTTCTTTTTATATTGTGTTTTATGTACAAATACATTTGCTGTTCTGAGTAGGCATGAGAATCAATTCCAGTGTGTAAAAGGTGAGCAAAGCAGTAGAATGACAATATTAACCAATTAGGAACCAGTTATTCTTACCCCGATGCTTTGGTTTTCAATACACAAATCTACACACATCTGGAGTGTTTAAAATACGTTTAAAAGCTCATAACAGCCAACATGCATGAGCAAGCAGATACCCATTCTCTGAATATAACCATATGTTGCTAACTCTATAGAAATAATGATACTTTATTCATTCCCTGCTCTGGACATTTCTTCCAGTAATATTGTCAATCTCTGTCACATTACATCATCTATTGTCAGGAAGACAAAAATGGCTTGTGTGTGTAAAGGCATGTGTTTTACATCAAGAAATAAAAATGTCAAGCGGAAAACTAAATTTACGTAAATAATATTGAGTATAATAATATGGATGTACACACAAATCATTGGCACCATTAAGGCCCAGCATTAACAATATTAGGTCCCAAAAACAACATTAACACTAGGCTACCACTTTTGCTTATGTGTTAATGTAAGGTAGCTGCAATTGGGCGTTATCGTGTAATTTGGAACTAAACACAACAACAGACCTGAGATAAGCTATGGAAAAGCAGCTGCTTTCAATGTGCTTCTCTCATAAAAACAGTTGTATTGCCTAATCTCAGTGCACAACATGAGGTAGACCACACATAAGAGGAACATTATACAAACTGACTGCTTGGACTAGAGGGATAAGGGGCCACAACAGGGCATAGTAAGACTACATTTCTACGGCTTAAAAGACTGGTCCAGGTAGCAATAACTAATGATATGGTCAAGTTATGTTGAGGCTATGAAATAACTTTCATTCACAAAAACACATCAAACCAAAGGATAACCAAGGTAAGTGAATGAGAGAATGCTGCTGTTTTATGAGTGCTGTTAATGAAGAGTGGTGGTGCAATGATCTCACCACTGTGCTACATTCCCATACCTCAGTGATTCTGCTTCTGACAGTTTTTAATCATTGATAATAGCACACACAAAAGACCGTATATTATTGCTCTTCCATGCCATATAAAACCCTGTAGCTCAAACACATCTTGTAATACACGGGTTTGAAATAGTTCTTCTGCATGTGATTTTATGACTATTCATTTACCTTCATACCATTTTTGTCTTGGTAGTTTAGGTTTAGACTTTTTCCCATGTTAAACAATCCTACAGAATAACTCCCTGCTGCTCTTTTTTGAATGTGTCTATTAGCTTAGTCCCATGTTAGCATTGTGAACATAATTACTGTATCCAACCCAGTGCAGATAGTGACATACTGAGCCCACACATGCTAAACTGTCAAATGACTGACAACCTTTCTATTCCCAGAAAGTGCATTTACTACATTGCTGTGGGGAGTGATAGGTCCCAGTGGATAGACACTCCCCAACACTCACTCTAGAATAACAAAGGAAACCACTGTGTGAAAATTATCTACAGATCCAAAGTTATATTTCAAGAAATGGGGCGGCAGTGGTGCTGCCTTTGTGTCCCTGGGCAAGACACTTAAACCGCATGCCTATGAATAAATGTGGTTGTGTAATTGGTGTTTCACGGTGGTCGGAGGGGCTGTAGACACAGAATGGCAGCCACGCTTACCTCATTACCTCACTGGGGCAGCTGTGGCTATACAAGTAGCTTACCACCACCAGTGTGACTCTGGAGTGAATGATTAATGCAATTGTAAAGCGTATTTGAGTTTCCAAAAAAGTACTAAATAAATCAGATGCATTATTATTAAAAAAGAAGATTGTTTAATTTGAACTGATGTCCCACTTTGCATTAGATTGTGCAGCATTTTCAGCTCAAATCAAGCATCCCACAAATTGAAGCTGTGTCCCACATTTTGACACATATCAGCACAAACATTTTTAGGTCCAGTCATTGATTTAGCCTATTTATAATCTGTAACATGTCCGACTTTGCCCATAAAACACAGAACATAAAACAATATCCCGTGTGCTATAAAAATACAGGCCCCATGATATGTACACATTTGACACACATACCGTACCAATTGCTGTCCCCACTTGGGACAGGTATGATGATGGGCAGCAGAAAGGAGGAGGATCGCATGGATCGCATTGGAGAGAAGAGGCCGCTTCAGTGTCACCTTCAGATGTGGGAGGATTGATGTGAGGTCTCCATGGAACACAGGGAATACCTCAGGCTGAAAGGAGACTCTAAAATTCTGTGGAACTGGACACCACTACAAACAAAAAAAAGAAGAAAAATAACAGTGACTTCGATGTCTATGCGTTATATTAATGACCTCAATTCAAAATCTATCAAATCATCTTAACACAATGAGAAGTTATCAGAACCACAGAAACAACAGTAATAGTCTAATAAAGCAATGTCTTCTGGTACTTTCTGTGAAGGGTGGGGGATGGAACTGCCACATGGCCTGCCTTGTGCTGTATTGGTATGTCTATGGGATTCCATTCTTTGAAAAAAATCAATTGTTCCTTGTGTCATTCCTGACCTTCCCTGAAAATTTCATCCAAATCTGTTCAGTAGTTTTTGTACATATAGTAAAAAAGGACGGACGGACAAATGCTACCGGAAACATTACCTCCTCGGTATACTATACTATACTACAAACTAGACATTGTGTGATGATGAGAGAAAATATTTGAAACATTCCTGGATCCAGAAATCAAATCACTGTGTCATTCCTAACCATCCAAATCAGTTCAGTAGTTTTTTGTGTAAAGTTGCTAGAAACAGAGAAGCACACACACACGCAAGATGGCCAACGCTAGCAAAAACATGACCTCCTCCCTTGGCGGAGGTAATAACATAACAATAGGCAACATTTCTTCCTGACAACAAACAAAGTAAAACAGATTTTGATGAAGTTTAAATTTTTTATGTGGATTCAAACAACTGTTTGCATTTTGTACTGTTGTGAAACAAGGGCAAACATATCAACTGTAGCAACAAGTATAAAGCAAAGGAACAATTTGTCCACTTTAACAGAGATATAGTATATGGACTATGTGGCAGTTACCTCTGAACAAATTGGTTTGAGATCATAGTACAGGGTAAGGCATCTATCCCATTGTGAGATGTAGCCAATGCTTGGTGGAGGTCTGCACTGTCTAGAATATCTGTATCATTGCCTTTTGTACTGGCCTTAATATATAAATTTGGTAGAAAGTTCATCAGCTGAGGTCTGGTGTTGTTAAGGCTCAGGAACTCTTAAATATATCATTATAATCTCAGTTTGCTGTGTAAGTGACAAATCCAAGGGAAGGGTTATCTGTATATTCATTTGCCACCTTAGGCAGACCCATTTACCTGTTAATGGCTAATCAGCTGTGGAATTTTCACATTTAAATGTTAAGGATTGACAGTAAAAGTGTAACATAATTAAATGGTTATTAGGTGTATTGGATGGCACACAAATACACAGTTGTGTCAGTTTGATGTCTAAAATATAGCTCAATTATGAGTTGCTAGTACACACATGATTATATTAGCCCACAAAATGTTGAACAGCGATAGTTCCACTTATGTAATCACCATTAAAATACGGCCAGTCATGCAGTGTTTGAAACGTGAGTTGGATTGGTACATTTTTGCATATCTCTATTCAGTCATTTGTATTCTAAGTAAAGTGGCCACACAGCAGGCTATAAGCTGATTAAAGCTGCTGGGTCATTAAACCTCCCCACACAAACTGAAGCACTGCGGAAGGCTCTTGCTTGGGAGATAAGTGGCCAGAGCATGTCTTATATGAAGCTTATAATGTATGTGCAGTGCCGATATAAAATGGACACAGAAATGACCAAGGAATAAGAAATAAATACTGGATGCTCCACATTGAGACTACTGTTCACATGGGGTGAATAAACAACCTTTGTAGTGGACTTGATGAAGCAACTTTTTGTCCTTATTCCTTCTGAGAGTTTGCTAATTCAAGCTTTGCACTTCATCACTGTCAGTGGAGACTATTGAAAAGAAGAAAGGGACTTTGCTCTATTTTTGTGCAGTAAAGTGGTCACTTAAGATGCAAGAAACACCATACCACAAAACCTAGCTGACCTTGAGTTGCAGCATTGGCCCTATCTCACAATAGTAAACATGTAGTGCCCATGTACAGTACAGAACAAAAGTTTGGACACACCTCCTCATTCAATGAGTTTCCTTTCTTTTCATGACTATTGACATTGTAGATTCACACTGAAGGCATCAAAACTATGAATTAACACATGTGGAAATATGTACTTCACAAAAAAGTGTCAAACAACTGAAAATACGCCTTATA
>JAVQKC010028683.1:0-10966 GCA_036025475.1 Philypnodon macrostomus | reverse complement strand
AGTAATAATATTTTAAAGTAACTGTACTCTTACTTGAGTAAAATCTTGTAAATATAGAAAGAGTAAGAGTACTTTTACCACCTCTGTGTGTCATGTAAGAACAGCTTTATGTGAAAAATGTGATGATGTGGAAATTCTGTTCCTTGTGCCTTCATTTTTGAAAATATTATTTACGTTTTTAGTCTATCTTTTGAAAAATATCAAAATCTGTTCATTATTTAGTTTTTTCAGATTATCACAAAATTAAACAAATAGTCTGACGCTCAAACAGTTACTCAGGATTTGAGTAGCTTTTTACTCTTACTCGAGTAATTATGTGACTGAGTACTTTTAACTTTTACTTGAGTATCATTATTTTGAAGTAACTGTACTTGAGTAAAATGATTAGCTACTCTACATACCTCTGGAGTGAATGAATATTGCAATCTGTAAAGTGTCTTGGTAGTGTTGGCGAAAGTGCTATATAAAACCAATGCATTAGTTCCATTATCATTATTAATACCAGGTTCAAATCATACTAACGTTCTAACTGGAAGTGGAGAAAGTCAGCACTCGGAAGTTTTGTTCATACTTAAGTGACTTTCATGCTTACCCAAGAGCATAACCTTGCATATAAACATTCAGACAGTGAATTTAGATTCTTTAAAGAAGGGCAAGCTCAGTCCAATAGTACAATGTGCAAGACAGAAGAGCTAACCACTCTGTCACTGTGAACCCAGGGCACTTGACATTTTAAGATGCTAATCAGCTTCATACATTAACAAATTGACTGCAGCTCCTGTAACATTTAGTAGCTTGTGTGTGTTAAAGTAAGTATTTCGTCTCCTTACAGTATCGTCCATAAACGTAACATGCCTTGAAGCGAAATTGAATCTTTCAGCTTTATGGACCTCAGATCGCCCACTGTTAATACAGTCCACGACTATTTGCCTCATTTCCTATTCCACACTAACTATCTCCCTATCCTTTCCTCAAGGTATAGGGGACTATAACTAATGACAGATAGAGGTAATCAATGCACTGCACGGCTCCTGCTAAGCCCCTCGATCCTATTCTCATGCATTACTGGCCTGTCTCCTTCATTACCTATTCAAGTGTTCTGGCTCACTGCATGGCTAATCCTTTCTTTAGCTTCCCGTCCCTGCACTATCCATTCCACTAACTCCACTTCACTCTGCCTATATTTACAGTATTACCCAACTTTGCTTTCCATTTGCGTATTGTGTATTCAGTATATATTATTATTATATTTATTTTATTTTTCTGATTATATTTGGTGTAGCTTAATTGCTTTTACTTTTACAGTGCAAATATTTCCCTCCCTCAAAGATACCTATACTGTGTTCCTCTTGCATAAATAATTGTGAGTCATATATAATACCATCATCTCCATTACTTTGGTGCCTGCTGCATAGGAATGCTAACAGCCTATTGGATTTATGTAAAAGAGCTCATTGTTCTTATCTATTTGAAGCTAGCTCTACATCTTATCTGCCTAACTGTGGTCTAATGAAGTTCCACACAAAGCTGCAGAAAATATCCACATCCAAATTATTATAATCAGTATTTCTCCATGTGCCTCATTAGATTCTTAACTCAATGTCAAGGCAGTCGTGTTAGCCTGCGCATCAACAGAAATGCAATAGTGTTTGTCTCTAGCCTGGTTATTAGCATGTAGTGTAGGGAAGACATAATGGTTATTCCTTGAACATGCTGCTGTCTGTCATTATTACGGTTTTGGTGGCTTTGGCGCACGTGTGTGTGTGTGTGTGTCTTTAGACTTTACACAAAAACTACTGAACAGATTTTGATGGAATTTTCAGAGAATCTAAGGAATGACACAAGGAAAAAGTGATCATGGTCTGGATGTAGTATTTTATGTAAATAAACTGTAGACATAGACACGTCTGTGGGACTGGACGCCACTCCAGAAAAGTGACAAAATGGTGACTGAAATCATCTTAATACAACGAGAAGGTAAATCCACAGAAACAACAGTAATAGCCTAATAATAAAACAAAGGAACACTTGTAAGTAGCTGTACTGCAGGTTTTAGGATTGTATATTGGGGCTTAGCTACCTTGGCGGAGGTCTTCACTCCCCGAGTGCTTTCTAGTTTACAATGCCAGTCTGCATGACATTTTGATTTAATGAGCTACTTATTAGCATATGTTTTATATGAGACCACACCATGAGATGTGCCGTTGTTTGTAGCTATATTTGTAAAATGTAGAAGTTGAAAAGTAAAGAACTCGATGTGGATAACTTCTTTACAGAATGACTGATTGATGTTTCTTTTGTTGAATGGAGGCAACAAAACATTGTAATGAGTCATTAATAAATAAGTAGTAGCATCTGGACATAGTTTTATATGGAGACATTTTACTATCAATTCTGCAAATGTCATAATCTGAAATGCTGAATCTGGAAATACTTTTTCCACATGATTTTGTTGTTTGTTTTGTAAATCCTAAATCAACCTTTTGTTTCTAGGTATAGATTTACTGTCTGGAGCAGTCTGCACAAGCATGAGTATTTTCACAATGCAATGAGCCAATTATCTTATGTTTTAGTGACTCTAAAATGAGTTTTGTCTTAGTGTAAATGTACAATAACTTTGTGTTTCTATACACACGATACAATAAGTGCTATGTGACAGGCTCTGGCAAAGTTAGTTTTATTGCAGGCACTTAATCCAATATTAGACACTTAAGGTAAACAACTGTCATAGCACCTCCACACTCCACCACCAGTAAACATATGCCATGAGATACTACAGATACAGCCAGTGCAGTGATCATTTCAGACTATATTTGATTATTTTAGGGAACTACATGTGATGCCAGCCGAGGAACTAAAGCCAATAATAAAGACAGCATTTCTTTCCAGCTCAGCCCCGCCATCTGGCATTATCTTGAGATGGAACCATAACACATATGCACACAGACACACAACCACACAAGAACACACACACACCTTGTGACAGCGTGTCCACAGGTTCAAGGCGAGCATGTTGTTCATCAGTGTTCACAATCTGTTAGCAGGTCCAGGCCCCACACCCAACTGTGCTGTTAGCAGACTGTCCAAACTGCGGCACGGACTGTGGAGTTTGTTGGATAACCAAACAACATGGCGCCAGATAAGTGTGTGTGAAGGTACATGGTTAAAAGGAAGTTACCTCTAAACTACAGTTTTTTATTTGTATAGAACCTTGAAATTGTAATGTTGATGTTATTTATGTGTAGTTAATGATTACCTGTGCTAAAAGTAGGTTTTACAGTTGTATATTGTAGCTGCTCAGTGTGTTTTGATATGTTTTAATTGATACTGTTAATGGTCATATCCATAAATAGTTATTATGAGGTAATGCACATAGTTTCAACATTTATATCGCAGGAGAAGGTTGGGGCTTTACTAAAATGTAAAAGGTATACAGTCAAATCTAACTGGACAAAGTGGCTCATGGACTATGGTGGTCATCCAACAGTTCTTGAATACTACTCAAACCAGTTTGTACTGTTGTGTTGTTGTGTCCTTGGGCAAGACACTCAAACCAACTTGCCTATAGATGAATGTGGTTGTGTGAATAACGTTTGGAGGTGGTTGAAAAGGCCATACATGCAGAATGGCTGTCTGTGTACAAGTTTAACTGCCCACTTAAGGCCTATAGTTGTTGTAACAGGCTTCAGACACCATTATGGAGAAAAGCAGGGAAAATTAGCCTATTTGATGCTATTTTATTTTTTACATTTTTATTTTGGAGTGAGTAAATGCCTAACCTGTCTTCAAGTCCACATTGCGTATCTATTTTCCCAGCTGCTTCACCTTCTCAAATGCTTGTATTTGTCTGCTTGGCATAAAATTATTGTTTTAATTAGCTTTAAGGACGGCCTAAGACAGCAATGTTAATTCACCACATATTTTTTTTACCAGCTTTCTGATCAGAAGTCGGTCTCATGCGTCGGCAAATTCACTTTTGTTTGCAATAAATTGTGCTTATGGCTTTCATTGTTGGAGAGTTGTGCCAATTTAAACACCTGTTAAACACCAGTCCGCCTGAATTCACACTATTCCATGGAGCCCCTTTTCTTTGATTTAGATGCAGTAGCTTTGTAAACATGTAATTTTCGTGAATGTGGATTAAGAGGGAAAAATACATATCTTGCTGGTTGGAAATGACATCTTTTTAGAACACATTGTAATTTTACCAAATCTAAATGATGGTTTAGTTTGGAATTACAGGGAATCTAAATGGTGTGAAGCATCCATAACAGTCTAAATGGTAAACAGATTTGTGTGCATAATGATGTTGATTTTTCAGCAGCAGCACAGGTAATTTACTTCCCATCAGTGCAGGGTTAATGCACAGTGTATTTAGTGTGTCAAACATAGATGTAAAAATATTGCAAATCTAAGTTGCTTAGGGCGTTTACTTTGGAGAGAACTGTGTCTAACTAAAGGGACTATTTTAACCAATATATGTTTACTGTTTTTCATCTTGTGCCGTTGGAAATCATTTTCACTTTTTCCTCAAGTATTGTGTATAGAAATTATGCTAAATAATAATAATAATGGATTGGATTGGATTTATATTGCACTTTACAATGCCCAAGGCTTTCTCAAAGCGCTTACATATATTTGTTTTATTTTTTATTATTCAGTCACTCCTCAGTCACACCTGATGGTGGTAAGTTTCTTATGTAGCCACAGCTGCCCTGGGGCACACTGTCGGAAGCATGGCTGCCAGTTTGTGCTCCGACCACCACCGCAACCACATTCATGCATAGGCAATGTGGGTTAAGTGTCTTGCCCAGGGACACAACGGCAGTGTGTGCTCAAACCACCGACCCTCTGGTTGAAGGGCGAGCGCCTACCCACTGCGCCACTGCCGCCCCAAATAACAGGAAACTACTGATATGGTAATTTCATGCCAGGTCATTTGGGTGGTCATTTTATGGAGTCTATCTGAGCAAAATACCAACAAAGATAGATTTAATATGAGTCATTTAGATTATTATCAGTGCTACTACCTTTGACTACCCCCAAAAAATGCATTGATCTGGGCTACTTGTATGCATATTTTAGTTTCTGTTTTCCGATTGGTTGTATGTTTATTCAATTGTGTCCATCTGTCCTATGACCCAGAAGTCTGTCATATAATTATACAACTCCACACACAGCATAGATTGGCAAATTTCCCCAGTAACTCCTTTAGGGCTCCATTGTACTGTAACAGCTCCTTCATCCAATTTGACATTACTTTACCACTAAACCTGCAATGTTTGAACCATAAAGAGCTTCTGCATTTTAGAGCCACTTCATTTGAAAAATACTGCCACAAAACAAAAATAAAAAGTCACCCATTAAGAAGCAAACACTGCACAGTAGGAGTCATTTCCTCTTCATAAAAGGAACCATTATTTCTATGTAGAACACGGTCGAGCTTCATTTGAATTTGCTAAGTAATATTTTTAGTGCTTCTAAACAGCTCTTAAGTCAAGCTGTGCATTGTCCTCCAAGCTACGGCATAAATCATATACGTCCTACACAGGTGATGGGATAAAGACTATAAATGCTATTTATACACATCATTTCTCTCGCTGATGTATGCCCTGTGTCCTTAAACAGCGATGAGGAGCGATCTATATTTATCACTATTAAATATAAAGCAGTCTTGGCCGACATATCAGCAGTAATGAAGGCGCACTGAGATAGATGCGCTGCAGTGGCTCTAATGTTTGTGTGTCTGTGCGTGTGTGTGTGTGTGCATGTGTGTGCGTGTGTGTGCGTGCATGTGTGTGTGTGTGCGTGTGTGTGCGTGTGTGTGTGGAGGGGTCATTATTATGCAATCATCGCTTAAAAGATGGCTGTTTACTGGAACATTGTGGGATCATTATTTAATTGTTTTTGTGGTTGAATATTTGTCACTGTACATTTTTACCACTTTTACTCAATTACTCAAGTATTCAATGGACATTTATGTTAAGGCTAACTACCTCTACAGTTTGGGGGCAGCAGTGGTTCAAATCACACCCGAGTCATTGTGTCTTTGGCCAAGATGTACACTAGAAAGCACTTGGACAGTGCAGACCTCCGCCAAGGTAGCTATATGCAACTGTTCTACATAGAGCCTTCTGTGGGACTGGACATCCCTTTGTTTCAATTAATGACCACAATTCAAACTCATTCAAATCATCTTAATACAATGAGAGGTTAATAGCCTAATAAAACAACGTCATCTGGCAAGAGGCTGAAATTGTAGGAAAACTTGGAAGTAGCTGTTGCAGTACTGTTGCTGTGGCTGAAACAGGTTTTAGGAGTGCATATAGGGGAGATTAGCTACCTTGGTGGTGGTCTGCACTTTCCAAGTCCTTTCTAGTTTTATATGCGGTGCTGGATGCCTTAATGTAACCAGTAACTAAACTGAAGTTTTTTGGTCACAAAATTGTTCAACTTTACCATCACTATTCCTATTTCAATGTTCTTGTTCTGTCTTATTCCCGTCTGTGTCATATAGAACAAATTTTTGCCCCTGTAATCTTCTTTGCTATACCACCATCATTATTTACTGTTTATACTTCTGTTATACTGTAATAGAAATAATGATCCCAAACATTGTATTGAAGCTGTAAACATCTCCAGCTTGTCCTTGTATTTCTCACAGTGGACCAACAAATCAATGCTTTTCTTAGCAAACTGCTGTTCTCTGAGGTCTGTACGTGCAATGGCCTGCACTGTACATACAACAACAATGCGGCTCTTAATAATGTATTGTGCATGGAAAATAGAGCATATCATTTTACTCCGTGAACATAATTTGAACCATGGAGTCAATTAATCACTGTTGTTATTACAACAACGAGACAATGACTAGAATATATTGAATTGAATGTGTTCAAATTCTTACCCATCTATCAAACTATTTTATGTATTTTGATATTAATCAATAAATCAATACCAAGCTCTCTCAAATAGAAGAATAGAGGCATTTTAATGTGCCCCTGGAATTCAATTTCACTAATCATCAAAGAGAAGCAGCTGCAATTTGATAGCATCTGAACATAAAGTTGCAATGGCTTTTCATCTCATCTGAGGACCACATGAGCGCAGCTTCAGCCATTGTGGTTTGTGCACAATCAGGAATAAAGAATTGACTAACATTTTGAGATAAAGGGCTGTTTAGACTAAGCTGTCCATTTGTATTGCTATTTCTAATTTTCCCTTGCTCCCATACAATCCACACACCCATGTACCACAAGTTAATGACAGCTCTCTAATGAGCCAACATTACTGTCGCACATCTATCCATCAAGTGCACCATGAATAACTCAAGAAATCATGGAACATACAGTAGTTTCGGGCCTGTATAATGTATCACAATTCTACACTGTACAATCTGTTTCTTTCTCCTCATCTTTCTGTGCACCTCCTTCATGAATAACACCAGGCTCTATGTCCACTGATAGCCATAACCGCATACTTCTTCAAAAAAAATTATATCATTCAATCTGCTGGTTTCTTGCAGTGTATGAATCCCATGTAAATCCCCGAAGGCGTGCCATAAGACAAGCTCACACGTCCTCTCCATCACCTTAATGCCTGGTTTATATTGACCATCTGAGAGACAATTGCTACCGGCTAATTACCTGCATGTATCATAAGCGTGACGGTTGCAGAAGCCAGGGGGACACACTATAACGATATCCTGCATGAAGAACAACAAAATGATCTGACAACGAAAGGCAATCTATTGGCCGTGCAAATGTGAAGTCAATTCCGGGAGTCACAGCCAGGTACATTCAATACTGCAGACACTGAAGGAATGCATAAAGGTAGGTAGATTATATGAACGAGGAGCCTTGTCCAGGGGACCTGATTGTTGCATCTATAACAGGGATGATGATGATGATGGTGGTGGATGTGAGATAATTACACAGCAGTTCTTCAGCCTGCCAGAAAAGGCAGGGGTTGGAGGTATAGTGAAAGAAGAGGGAATGGAAAGGGCGAGCTAACATTTGGAGATGCCATCATTTTTTTGTTTATCAATGGTCACCCAAGACAGCCAACAACTGACAAATATAAAATACTACTTAATATGAAGTGACTATTTTCACTCTATGTATGGCCTGAATGAAAACATCACAATGCAAGGTCGTTCACACCCACACTGTGCAGTCTGGACCTTTGGCATGTTATTAACTGTAGCATATTCTAGTGGATGTACACATAGCACCAGCACATTTGGCAATATTTTGGGCTTTGGAACCAAATCAAGGAAGTGCCATACACATGAAGAAGGGAAAATGGGAGGGAGAAAAAGCTAAAAACATTGGGTCTGTAAGCAATGTAAAAAGGCTTTATTTAAGGTTATTGATCCCCGTATGGAAATGTGTCCTCTGCATTTGACCATTTCTCAATGCCGCTGGGGAGCAGTGGTACAGATCTTGAGCCAGGATCTTGGCCAGGATGTACCTATCTGGAGGATTAACCTAATGTGCATGTTTTGGGTTGATGGGGGGGGGACCGGAGGAAACCCACCCAGACACGGGGAGAAACATGCAAACTCCACACAGAAAAGCCCTGGTGCCCGGTACGGGACTCAAACACCTACACCACTGTGCCGCCACCGGGTTCATTTTATATTATTAATAACATACATCTGTACATTAAGCACCATCTTTACACCCCTGTTGTCATTTGATTTGATGTTTTGTGCATGAACTCTGGCTACTACTACTTAGAGAGCCAGCATTGGTTCTCAAACTGTGGTACGGGTACAAATGGTGGTACGAGAACTCTCTCTGGTACTTGGACCTGGTTTAGTCCTGCTTAGTCCTAGTTTAGTGCTATGGTTTAGTCCTGTTTTTTGGCATTTGGCCATGATTTAGACCTGATTTTGTCCTAGAATACCAAATTCAGTTTTGGTTTATATGTTTATGTGGTACTTGGGACACCAAATATTTAAAAAATGCTTGACGTTGAGACCATTTTATTACATCTATTTATTCCTGTTACAATGCACTTGTTTTTCCATTGATTGTGATCTCTTTTATGTACATCTATCAATTATGGACATTGTGTGATTCCATTCTCTCATACTATCATCATGTACCTATTTCTGAAAACACAGTAATGATAACAATTGTGCCAAAGGCTGCAGTTTTGTCTGGAGACCCCAATGTTACCTATCTATTATCGGAGCAGCTAGTCGATGGTAGATGTAAGACAATTACATAGCCTTTTATCAACTTGTGACAGCGGTAAAGAGCTGGGTACACAATGAACCACAAAGACAAAACAGACTAAACAGTAAGATGAATGGGCAAGGAAGAAGGAAGCATGTCAGGGAGACAGGCAGGGGACTCAACTGTTGGAGAGCTGGACAAAGATGGACAAACGTGGCAAAATACAGGCATAAAACACTGTCCGCTGGCTCCACCGTAACTCAGCCTCCCTGGAGTATTTGTTCCTGGAATGAACATCGGACATTGTTGTAGTTCCTCGACCGAAGTGTCACCGTAGAGAGAGAGCCATCCTTCTTCCCGCCTCTTCTCCAATCCTTCTCTAAATCTTATCTAGTTTCATCATAAAAAACGACAGGCTGTCCGAGTAATGCATGGGGCTTAAAGCAGCATGGGGTCTGGATGGGACAGAGACAAAGGGAACAGGCCCAGTGCAAAATTCAGGCTATTACAACTGGCAACTGTGGTCACTGTTACTAGAAAAATGTGCCCGTTTGAGCATTGCATTGGGTTACCACAGGGAAAATCTGGTAGTTGTAGTGTGTTTACAGCAACTAGCTTTCACCCTGGACACAGAGAAATACAGTGTCAATTCACTCTCACATACACAGTCATCTGCTAGGGGTAATTAGGACACATGCATATATTTTGACTGTGAAATCGACAAGCAGACTCCTTTAAAAAAAAAAATCAATGCAGTTCTTTTTATGTATACAGTATTGCCGTTTCAATGGTTAAAAATGACCTTTAAAGTCTCTATCCGCCCATATTTTACTTTCAGAGTCGGCCTTTTGCAGTTTCTCCTCAAGACTTCACTAAAAGAGTTTCTGAACAGAAGTGACGGTGTGAGATGAATAGACCAATGTGACTTTTAATCTCCTGCTGTTTTGCCTTTTAAACCAGGTGCAAAAGGCCGCATATTGTGTGTGTTCGTGTGTTTGTGTTCGTGTGTGTGTTTGTGTTTGTGTGTTCATGTGTATGTGTGCGCGTTTGTGTGTGTGTGCGTTTGTGTGTGTGTTTGTTCGTGTGCGTGTGTGTGTTCGTGTGTGTGTCCATGTGTGTGTGCGTTCATGTGTGTGTGCGTTCGTGTGTGTGCGTGTTCGTGTGTGTGTGTTCGTGTGTGTGTGCGTTCGTGTGCGTGTGTGTTTTTGTGCACCATAGAGACAGTATAAGTGTCAGACTGAGAAGTGAATGACAGAGAGCTATCCTTGACCTCTAAGACCAGACAAAGACTAATCCCCCTACAGCAGGTGCTATGGGAACATAGACAGTCCAAATAAAAAGGACCAAATGACAGAGTCCATCATCACTTGTTTACTGTCATCGGATGTCAGACAATGATGAAGAAGCTCACGGTACACACCCAAAAAAATGGACAAGCAAGAGTCTACAAAAGATAGAAAGATCATATTTTTCTCAGAGGGACAATATCCACAGAGTATCTTCTGGAAATGTTCCTGAACTCATGCAGAATACCAGATTACTGTACATGTGCACTGGAATGTTATGTTAGACTTGCTTCAAATATTCCAAAGAGCAATTGCTGGGTTGCAGGTGACATCACAACAGTCTAGCCCTATACATGTTAATTGGAGATGGGGGCAGGATAATGACTGTCTGCAGATGTGGTGTGTGGTTGGATAGATACAGGGAGGTAATGGAGTTTGTCACTGCTGAAAATGATCAGATAGTTTTTTTTTTTTTTTGGCGGGGGGGGGGTGGGT
>JAVQKC010028645.1:0-14952 GCA_036025475.1 Philypnodon macrostomus | reverse complement strand
CTCCATTATTACAATATGTTGTTACTCCATTATTACAAGATGTTATTACTCCATTATTACAAGATGTTGTTACTCCATTATTACAAGATGTTGTTACTCCATTATTACAAGATGTTGTTACTCCATTATTACAATATGTTGTTACTCCATTATTACAATATATTGTTACTCCATTATTACAAGCTGTTACTCTTTCTTTGTTTATACTTAGTTTGACCTGTGTCTGTTTTATATGCAGAAGTCATCTGAAATCATTTGTACAGTAGTGACAGGTGACACTACTGAGAATGATGAAAATATAAGAAAACATGTGAATGACGTTTTGAGGCCATGTCGCCTGAGCATGTCTCCAGTGGTCAGACTTCAGACTGTTCTTTTGTTTCATGACACTTCCATCAACAGTGTCAACATGTACTGTTGAATGTTATTATCACTGCATGATGCTAAACACAGCATGTCATATTTGATAACTACTGTATGTTGAGTGTTGCAATAATGTATGACATCGCTATATTGACTGGATTTGATTGATTGTTAGCTTGTTATAAATGGATGTTAAAAAAAAAACACTAAACACAGACTTAATCAGGACTAAACCAGAACTCAACCAGGACAAAACCTGTGCCAAACCAATGATATACCAAAACTAAATGAGAGCTAAACCAGGACTAAACCAGGGCTTAAGTTTATACCAGAACCAAACCAGGACTAAGCTATGAACTAGCATTTAACCAGGGCTATACCAGGACTACGTAAATCAGAACTCTGACAGAACTAAACTTGGGCAGTGGGTTTGGTGCTTGCCCTGCAACCAGAGGGTTGAGGCCCCAAGTGCATACTGTCTTTTACTGTATTTTTTTTTTCATACTAATTATTTCTTTCAGATTAAAACCATAATATTATTGCAATACATTTACTTCCTTGTACCATTGTATTTTATGACACAAAATAGTGATCATACGTGGAACAACTGCAGTATATTTTTCAGTCCCCACATAGATTCTACTGGTGCTATTAATCCTCTTACTTGCCTGTAGAAAAAGAGGCATTATTGTATTTCTTGGTTTGGTTTTGGAGTAGTGTTTGCTGCCCCCAGTGGCATCTCAACCTGCAGGCTGTTGTGAGTGGGCTAAGCATCCGCTGGTTCTGAATAAATAACCAAATCAACCAGCAGCAATTCAAAAAAGCTTCACTTTCCATCTGTTTAAAGCAGATATATTTACTCTTGACTTGAAGGTGTATTAACTTAAAACTCTCATGCTGTCCACTGCCCACTCAACTTACCAATGAGTACACAATTGAAAATTACTAGTCATACATTGTATTTAAATAATAGTAGTAAAGTAGGCTGAGCACTGGAATGGCCACGGCTTGCTGGGAGCATTTTTAATCATTATTATTATTATTAGATTCTATAATTTGCTATATCCATTAAACATACTCCAAACACAATCCGCCAAGTACCACCTCAGACAAGATTTTCTAACCATTTTAAAATAAGCCTAAAACAGGACTAACAAAGGACTTAACTGGGTCCAAACCAGATCTCAAATCTGCCTAGACTTGAACTCCACCAGTTGCACCTGTACCACAGTTTGGGACCCACTGCCTTAAGCTTATTTAACTCTATAATTGTAACTCTGTGTATTTAAATTGCTGTGCACTTTGGGCTTTCTTCTAGCCTCATTGTATCACCCCCCACCACCATAAGTGTATTTAGACTTCACCATGTGTGTGTTTGTGTGTGTAATTGTGTGTGTGTGTTTGTCTGTGTGTTTGTGTGTGCTTGTGTGTGTTTGTTTGTGTGTGTGTGTGTTTGTGTGTGTGTGTTTGTCTGTGTGTTTGTGTGTGTAATTGTGTTTGTGTGTGCTTGTGTGTTTGTGTGTTTATGTGTGTTTGTGTGTTTATGTGTGTTTATGCACATGTGCCAGCACGCTGCGCTCTTTCCAGGTCAGCGGTGAATTGCGTAACAGCTGCTGGTGGCTGTCGTCTGCTCTACATTGTGTTACATAAGACAATTTGATGTTCAGCCCTAATCCCGCCTGTGCTGCCTGTGCACTCCACTCCCCGCATGGGATTTCCAGAGCTCTCCCCATCCTGAGCTCCTCCGCAGTCACCCGCTCTCCCGTTAAACCCGGGTTAAAGTGTACTATGCAATATTTCATATCTAAGACTGCAGTAAGGAAATGCTTTTTGAGATAGCTAGTTTGAAAGGAATTTAAGTTTCGAAATTATCAAACGTGTCAATGAGCTCCAAACCCAGGCTTAACCAAGGACTGAACCAAGACTCCACTAGAACTAAAACAGGGCTAAACCAAAGCTAAACCAAAACAAAACTAGTACAGAACCAGGACTGAACCAGAACTAAACCAGATTAAAAGTATCTATATCACAACTAATCTAGAGCTAAAACACATCTAATCACGGACAAACTGATATGGATATTGCCTTTGCATATATTGAGATAACAAATAGGCCTGCATGATAGAGCAAAAAGCTCAAATTGACTCCGTCAGGACTAAACCAGGGCCAACCCAAAGGCTGTACCAACTACAAATAAAGGAATAAACAACCATGGATAAACACAACTAAACCAGAATTGAACCTGGACTAAACCGGGACTAAACCATAACTAAACCAAGCCTAATACAAGACTATCCCAGGGTCAAACCAGGACTAAACTGTGGACTATGGAATATTTTTATGTGGTCACAACTCAGCTGTTTTGCTTTTTGGTTTTTGTTTCTTGGGATACAGATATTATATTCACACAAATTTGCATGTGCTGCCCCAGGTCATAATGTCCCTTGGTAGAACAGTTTAATCAGTGACGCTATGTCTTCTTCTGTAAACGCCTCACTCAAAGTATCTCCTAATACGCAGGGAGCTTTGAGTGCCTTGGGACTTTCATGCTCCCAGTGGGCTAAGCCTATTCTAACTGCAAAGTCATAATAACCTTTTGTTTCCCTGAACAGTGGGTATATTTGTGCTGGATACAAAAGGCCAATCCAGTTTAAGGTTTTATAAATGTATTAAACTAATGTGAATGGAGACCGTATGTATTATAGTGCTTCGTCAGATGGGATCCCCTCAGTCAGTTTAAGTCAGAAATCCACTGCGTATGTGGATGGAGAAGTAATGTTGCATCATCCATTCATGGATTGTCCACCAATCTGATCTTACTCTACTCTTACTCAGTACTTCTTAGGTTAGAAGTATTTTATTGATTGTAATTAAAGGGCAAGTATGGTTTGGTTCATTTCTGAAAACTGAGACTAGAACTTTCTGTTGACTGGGTTTTCTTCTGAACTGGAGATGGATCCCAAGAAAGATCCAATGTTATATTGTGGTGCTTTACCTAAAAGGTATGGCTGTCCCTTTAACATTAGGAATGCATTAGTTCAGTACTGTCTATTTCTTCTGTTTATACTACTGTCTAGTATGGTATAATTCTTTTATACAGTAAAATATAGACAGATCATTCATGCACTATACAATGAGGGAGTGAGGAATTAAACTCACTGCTAGCTAGGCCCAAAGCATAATGTATAATAATTGCCATGTCCTTGTATTTAAAGATAGCATATTGGATAAATTTTATTAATAAAAATCATAGAATGACGCCTGGATGAATGGACCTGGAACCCAACAGATCTAAAATAAAAAAAGACTGTCTGCATGTACACACCGCAAAGATATAAACATTTCAGATATTTAATTCAAATTCAAAATGTTAAATACAAAACACACAGCATAACACCAGCACTGTGTCTGGGGATTGTGCTGCCTGCTGACTGATGCCTACAAACGCATGACTCTGTGCTGTCAGTAAACCTAGAGGTGTTTACTTTCTTTTAAACTGTGCCTATTCAAAACAACAGAGTGATTAGAGCGAAGTGTAAGTCGCCTGAATCAGAGCTATTTTGTTGACAAATTAACTTCACAAACAAATCTATTGAAAAAATCTATTATTAGACAGATAATAATAATGAGATTTTATGTATTAGTTTTAACTCACAAACTACTTGATGCTCACAATGGACAGTTTTTGGTAAATGTAGCCTATCACTGTAAAAAGTCATGTGTCAAATTAAAGAATGAAGTAATTTTAATTTCATTCTCTCTCTATTTTTTTACATAACAATGTGAGTTTTGAATCTACAACTCACACTTTTAAGTTATACTGACATAATGTCGTAAATAGCATAGGACCAAGATTGTTAGTGAATTGTAACAACGTAAAATTTTACGGCAGAATTTAAAAGTAAAAGTAAAATTTCTGTTTTGCATTGTTTAAACTCGCAAAAGATAATTTTACTAATAACTAATAATAACTCACAACATTCTGCCACAATAACTTGTGAGTTGTTGTTTCAAAACTAGAACTTAACTTAACAAAACTATACAATACAGGATTTAAGCCAATCAGTTCAGAAACATTGATATCTGTAAGTATGTAAGAAGACTGTACTTAAAAATAGGTTAAATAAAAAGTATGTCCCTGTCTTTGTTAATGTCAGTCCAATAAAGGGAAAATAGTAACAGTTGGCATCAGAGCATATTTTTAAGGCACTTTACAAGATTGTATTATGTAAAGCTAACTTGTCAAATGTTACAGTGTTCGAAAATGAAGAGTGCATTGAGTGGATCCAAAGCCTCAGCAGCGGTCCTCCTCATGGGCTGATGTTAATAATACCTTCCACACGTGTAAGGGATTAATCCTCGGGGTTTATGTCATCAACCAGCATCTAAAAATAGTCTCTATTAACTCTCATACGTATATCAATACAGATGGGCGTCTGAAACTGGAAACAGTCAAATTGAAATCTACATCAAGAGCAATCATTTAACTTCTGCATGATTTTTGATCACTCAAGTGGTGCTTCACCTAGGTATAAGGCCAATAACTTGATGGTTTGATCCCCATCTAACACCTTCTGTTCATACTGCCATTGTGTCTTCGGGCAAGACACTACACTCATGTTACCTTTGTTGGAATGTGTAAGGTATAGTGAATCTAAATGAACATAAAAATGCAAAAAAATAGATAACAATGATATCCTTATGTTTAGATTGACAGTAAATGAATGTAGAGCTGAATGATTCACAGGCAAACTGACCAAATGCTGTGATGTGTTACTAATAGTTGGCATCAATACAACTACTTAACTTATTTAACTTAATTACACACAGCTATTGACATGTTCCATTTCATATCTCACAGAAGATGTTTTTTTTGTCATAATTAACAAAGCTGCTACAATGATAGAAAGTGACCTTGCTGCTGAATCAATCCTTGTCTAACTTTCACTGAACTATTTGGTCGACAAATTGATCTTTTTTTTTTGTGTTGTTTGCTTGGACCACTCGCATTAAACTTTCATGTCCGCCCCGGTGTGATTGTGAAGCACATTTTTCATTCTGTCTTTTGTGTGCACCTCAAGTCATTTTAGATGTTGGTCCTGATATAAAATATTCATGCGCGCTTATACTTTTTCCATTAGAGGTCATTAAGGGCCTTTAAGTGGCCAACCTGAAACAAAGGCCAGTTAGTTAGGACAGTCGCGTAGACATACAGTATGTATACTAACGGGGAACAATTCAGTCCCACACTTATGGTAAAAATATTATACCACAATTTCAGTTTGATAAAGATTTTACAATACAATTTATTTCTCAATGGCATTGTCACAAAAAATATGACCATGTAAAGCAGAGCGTAAATGAATGCACTGAATCACAATTTAATGATCTTCCCAGATTCGCAGATCGTCATAATTTCAGATCAGGATGCAATCTTTTATCTCCACCTCTTCTCACACTCATTCACCATCTCTCCCAACACATGCATAGTATCTTGGGGAGGGAACCCACTGTAACACAAAGAGGACATGCAAACTCCACTCAAAGAGACTGCCTCCTAGCTGACAACCAGATGTGCTAACAACTCACCCTTCATGCCGTGCACTTTTATCAAAACCAAACAAACAACCACACTTGAGTTGGTCCATTTTTCTGACTTCACATCTCTACTGCTTCAATGAGCACAATTATCATCTGCTTAGTCAAGGCCACGCACCAGTCTTCCTCGTGAACAATTATGCCAGCATCTCTAGACATTCTTACACGGCTCGGCCCATTTGAGGAGAAAACTCAATTCAGTGGAAGTAAGTCTGGGAGTGTCACTGCAACACTCCACAAGCTATTATGTTCCCCCTTCCAAACATAATTGGCCACTTGTATATCCATAGAATAGAGGCAGCATTTTCTCCTTACTCCAGTTATAAGGCTGGCTACAAACAAACCCCATTCCACTGGAGTATATGCAGTATTTATAGCTTTCCATTTGATTTTATGCACTGTAAAAGTTAACCTTACTAAAAATCTATAAAACCTTTGCCCTAAAGAGAGACTTCAACTCACACCAAAAACTGTATTGTTTAAAATGGGATGATAAATAAACCTGCCTGGTCAGTTTTCGAGAATTTATCAGGACATATCTGTTCGTCGGTTGCCTAAGAGCCTTCGGCTGGGTACATCGCCAGTTAGAGAACACACTGATAGACAACCAGTAAGTCTCATTCAATTACTGGGGGCAATATTTTCACACCTTCAATTGAATAAAGTCTTTTTATGTAAAGCTTTCTCTTGTGTTGCCTTTAGTTTATAACCCTTGTGTTGCCTTTAGTTTATAACCCTTGTCTTGTGTCAAATTGACCTGTTTTGAGTTTTTACAAAGAGAAAGTATACATGTTTTTGCCATGAAATTTACTGGCTTTATATTATTTTGTGAGATGAACAAAAAGTAATAATTTTGAGCACACATGCATCTGTGCCCTTCCATGTTGAGCATCTTAGGATCTATTTGACCCTAAGGCAACACAAGGGTGAGTTGTCTTTTTGAATGAATTGATAATTCTAATTTTTTTCTACATCAAGTGGTGTTCTTGATTTGTTTTACAGTTTACCATATACATCTCAGAAAAAAAATATCAGTGCCTGTCTCCATTGGGGTGTGTGTGTGACAAACCAACAGGTAAATGTAAAAATAGACCTTAAACCTTAGAGCATGTGTCTCTCCTGGGTCGGACGTGCAAAGAAGCACAACTCATCACCGCCGGCGTCTGCAGATCCATTTTGAAAAGCACCCGTGAGCTGATGTTACTGGTGTGTGTATGAGAGACAGGGAGCCCGGCACAAAAACATTAGAGCAAAGATGGTTAATTTGAGTTCTTGTCAAGTTTTCCCAAAAGCCTCAACATTTACATTGATCACATGACAAAGTCTGCATCAGTTTTGCATCTTTCTATTCTATAAAAGCCGGATAAAAGCATTTTCTGTTTCTGGGTTGGTGCACTCATTGTTGCAATGCTGCTGGATCGCCAAGAGATGCAAGTAAGCTTCATTCACCCCACAACAACTCTTTTAGCTGTCACAATCCTGATAGATTCTAGTCCTGGATAGATAATGAAAGTGTCTACCAATCAGAGTGCTCCTGTCTAATGGAAGTGTGTAATTGTTTAGACAGAGTCCCTTGCTCTAAAACAAAAACCCTTATAATACAGCCCACAGATTTTTTTTCCTCTCAGGACTTCTGCAATGCTCCTATTGACGAAGTATTGCACCTATTGACAGAGTAAGAATTATTATTATTTTTAACTCATGTAGTGGACCTTTAAACTGGGAGAAAGTATATGGAATTATATGTGATAATGTCTGGTCCCTTTTGCCCAATGTCTGGATACAAATCTGCCCCTAAAACCTATAAATAAAAAATAAGCTCTGTGTCTTCTGGAAAAAATGCATTATTGAAAACAACCAATATCTTGACTGAGTTCTACAATCCCACCACCACAGCACTAGATTTTCTTAAACAAGACATCCACTCAAATGTATGTCTTTAGTCCGACCGGTGGCTGTGAGTGGCTTACCGGTACCGGCATTTGAAGATCACTTTTGACAAACACCCAGGAGCTACTACTAGGCGTGTGTGTTCATTTGCACCAGCTGTGTGAACTCACCAGGGTGGTTAGGTTGCCGACAGAAAAGATGAGAAGGTTTTGAAGCCTGTCTAGTCCATGTCACACCGAGCAGCACATGTTTTTTTAACACGAGAGGCTTCATGCTGAGACGGACCTTTATTCATCCCACGGGCCGCGGTTCTCCACTGGGAAGTCCCTAGATGCATGTTTGTCTTCGAGGGTCTATTTATTTAATCACACACAAAAAAATCAATGCTGTTTTCTAAGCATCATAGATTTTTTTTGTAAGCACTTTTCCTATAGTCAAAACTGTGGGGACTTGTGTGTTTTGCTGATGAACAGTTTAAAAGTACGCAAAGCTTGAGAAGCTTGACAATGGACAGTGCAGTATAGAACCATCCCAGCTGTGAGTATTCAGACAAAAAAAACCTCTGAACACTCGATCTGAACACAAGACAATGCCCTAGACATATAAAGATAGAACTTTTACTCTCTGTTCTTCATCTTCCTTTTACCAAAAGACCTTTGAAGAATCTCCATACATTACATTTTCAAGGGTCCCTAATTTTGCCAATGCAGCTGAGATAGCTCCACCAGACCTGAAAAGAGTAAGCAGTAAAAATGGAAATTTCTCTTTTAAATTTAATAAAAATCTAATGAAAAGTGTCAATTTTTTACTGTTCTATCGCTGTAAATGTGTGACTGTCAATATTAAAAAACAAGCCACATCCTGACCTTGCATTTCAATCCACCATGGGACAGGATTTAGACAGGCATTCAAATGTATGGTTACAGCCCAGCCAGTGACGTGAGTGGCTTAGATAGCTAACAATACCCTCTTTGTGCAACATATCAACCTCTTTCTATTGGATTATTATATCAGCTCTCCACTGAGGTTGGAAGGGTCTGTAAATCCACCTAGACCTGGACACTTTTGGCCTGATGGACAGTGCAGTGCTTATTTGCAGCCCTGGCCACATGTGAACATATGACACTGAGCTTAGCTAAAGTTTGAATGAGTTCCAATCTCTAGAGCAATTTCTTCCAACTCTAAACCCATCAAACTGAATAATCCTCTTGCAGTCACAACATGCCACACACACTAGCACCTACTTTTACCCAATCACTTGTTAGCTATCAATTCAAGCTGGAATTCAAGGGTCATCTGGTGACACTTGCCCACGAACTGTCTGTACATTTTTGGCTCATTCCAAAACCTTTTCTCTGTGGCTTGTGTGTGTGTGTGTGTGTGTGTGTGATTGAATAAGCTTGCCACACTATTAGGTACCACTGACAATTACATAAGCCTTTGCCTAATGTACCACTTTAGACAGAGCATTCACAGCTAATGCAATACGTTACAAAAAAAATCTGACCCTGAACAAAAATCAAAGGTACACATAAGATTAAGGTTATCGCTTAGTGTTTATTGCCAGTATTAAGCGAATATATTTTTCACTAAACATTTTCCTTCTGATCTCATGTGTCCCTGGCACCTTGGATCACATTAATTATTATCTCCATTTGTTCATTGGTCAGCCCTAAGTAATCCAGCGCAATCCAGTTAACATTAGCAATAATTGTTTCTAATGCTTGTATCATCAAAAAGGTCATTGGTGAGAGCCTATTTGAATATATGTTCTCAGTCTCTTCTCTGTATGACCTAAGCTTCATATACAGTAAGGCAACAGTTGTTTTGGTTAATAGTTTAATGATTAAAAGTTGGTTCTACTGTTATTTTGTTAGATTTGTTACATAAATAAGAGATAAAAATGGTCTGAGGAATAATTAGGGCTATTTTTCTTTGACATTTTGTAGAATTTTCTACCATGGCAAGACAAGGGCCACAGATAGTAATTCCTGTGACAAAGGGCCCTTACACGACCCCATTTTTTTATTCTTGTGAGCTATAGAGTGGCTCAAGGATAGAGCATTTACCCCAGAACTAGAAAATCCCCAAACTGAGTCCCGGCCATTACGGCAATGCAACAGGTAAAAGGTCAAAGCAACAGTGTGGATGTCCCAAATGTCATTTTTATGTTATGCTATCTTTGTACTGATATTAATGCATTTGTCTGGCCATTTTTACAACTAGGGCTTCATCACGTCACAAGTTGCTTCATCATCTTCTCCCATACCACCAACAAGGACCGATTTAGCGCTCACAATAGTCCCCAGCAGCTTCTTAAAGCCGTCTTGTGTGGCTTCTAAAAAACTGGGGTGAGAGCTGTTCTAAAATGTTTTGCAAACCGGAGCAAAATCAGCAGGATGTTGGCTTGTGTAGGGTGTAAAAGCTTTGATATGAAGCATTGGCAAAACATGAAGCGTCTTGTCAACTGGGCATATAATACACAGATTTGGATCCAATGCTATAAAAGGGGAGCTTGGAAATGTGCGTTTAAGTAAAAAAAAAATCAACTCTGGAGATCATTAAAACCTCTTATTGACTTCATTTAAGTTTGAATTACGTCTGTACTCAAATGGGGACGTGGATTTATAACTAAGGTGGCGTAAGGTCTTAAAGCTACACTGTGTAGAATTTGGATCATAAAATAATATTGTAAAAGTGATTTTGAAGGTAGATGAACTAGTGAAGATAAACTGCAAAAGGTATAGCTAAAAACTTGATGTCTAACTTTATACACTACATTACACTGTCCAATATGGCTTTACATTTGCATAGTTTTTTGGACATACACAAATGCAAGCTGTCCTCTTTTCACTGTCACTTATCTGGGGCTGGATCGCGGAGGCAACAGTCTAAGCAGAGATGCCCAGATTTCCCTCTCCCCAGACACTTCTTCCAGCTCTTCAGGAGGAATACCGAGGAGTTCCCAGGCCAGCCGAGAGACATAGTCCCTCCAGCGTGTCCTGCGTCTCCTCCCGGTGTTACATGCCTGTAACACCTCCCCAGGGATGCGTCCAGGCGGCATCCGAAACAGATGCCCGAGCCACCTCAGCTGGTTCCTCTTGATGTGAAGTAGCAGCGGCTTTTACTCTGAGCTCCTCCCGAGTGACCGAGCTTCTCACCCTCTCTCTAAGGGAGCTCATGAACATAGGTGAGGGTAGGAACGTACATCGACCGGTAAATCAAGAGCTTCACCTTTTGGCTCAGCTCCTTCTTCACCAACGGTCCGGTACACCGACCACCTCACCACAACAGTCCAGTACACCGACCACATCACCACAACGGTCCAGTACACCGACCACATCACCACAACGGTCCGGTACACCGACCACATCACCACAACGGTCCGGTACACCGACCACATCACTGCAGAGGCTGCACCAATCCGCCTGTCAATCTCACGCTCCATCCTTCCCTCAAGCCACCCTTTTCACATTGTTCATTTCTGAAAACACAAAATACAGCAGGTTCCTGTTCTGCAGCAAAAGGGATTCCATAATTTCAGACAAGAAACAACACAAACACAGCACATTCACAAAAGTTTCAAGATAGCTGTGATTTCTTTGAAAAGTGACTGAGGTCCTAATATCCTTGTGCATATACTGTAGCTAAGGGAGGGGAGGGCCTGAAGCAAAAGCAAAGTCTTATTTTGTTGTAAAATTGTTGATTTCTCTTTTTTTTTCTTCGTCTGAACTATTCCAACCACCTTATCATCCAATTCACAATTATAACTGGGCCTGAAATTGTGCATGATCAGTTTCATGAACCACTTCCAAATCTACAAGAACGAAATTACTGCACTTACCATGATCCAGGATAGACCTAGAAGTATCCAGTTAACATAATTTACAGCCAGTTTCCACTTTGTGCCAAGGTTTAGTTGTCAGCTCATGTGAGAGGTAATAGCCCTAATTATAGGATGATTCAGCCAAGACACAACATCCTCAATTTCACACCCAGAGGCAGGTCCAATATCGTCGGGAGGCAGCATGGTCCAATCACTGTTGTTATCATCTCAATCAGTTGCTATATACATTTCTCCACAACAAGTGTGCATTAAAAGACTGCTTTGTGCCTGGTCCCATTCACAGCAAAGTGTAACTAAGTTGAAGGTTGGTTTAGAACTTTTCTATGTGTACAAGGCTTGCATGATAATAAGCAGCTATGTGTAAATGCGTGTGGTCAACCTTGGCTTGTATTAGGCATGGCGATTTTCATTTATACAGTATTCAATGCAGACTGAATCAAAAACTTGATGACTTGACTATGATAGAACAGGTCTAAAGATTTGTATAGGCACAAGGCTTGCATGATAAGTAGACTCCAATGAGTAATGCTTCATCATCATTTCAATCACAGCTTTAACTTTTATATAAAGAAACTGACTAAAACTTTGGTATAATGTTTTCTGTCTAGACTGCAGTGTTTATCTCCTCCTTTCTGACAAGAGACCACACAGATGAAACAAAATACAAAGGCATTCCCAAAATAGTACAATTCTTTTTACCCTTTTTTGTCAATGAAAGATTAAATGCTCTGACCAAACCATTATTGTTCCACTCCGTTTTTCAATAGCCCTTATATTTTTACTGTCAGATGTGTGAAGATAGTGTCAAGTCCTGGAAAGTTCTTGTGAGATGGCACTTAGCCCCTCTTCAATGCTATATTGTCAAGTATAGCTACAGTATATACAGTAAGAAATGTCCACACCCTTCATTTATGACCAAAAACCATAATAATTAATTTGACGCTCCTTACAGTATATGGGGTAAGAGATCTAATCTATTAACCCAATTCTTGCTCTATAGTGTCACTGTCAGCTCTCTCAGGCACAGCAAAAATCACTGTCATTAATCCTGGCTTCTCTAAAGAATCTGCTAAATGACAGAAATCAGCTATAGACAATAAACTGACCACTTATGGGCACATAAGTTGGGTAAAATGAGGTAAATCTGATGCAAAAGGCGCTCAAATAGTATTCAGACAAATTAATTCACATCTGATCGATTGTATTAATGAGAAAGTGTAATTCATTTCAATGTAAGGAAGCTGTGAAGAGCAAGATGGTTCTGCTGCTGGGTTGGTGATGGAGGAGAGTGAGGCAGTTTTGCAGCTGGGGTGGTGATGGAGGAGAGTGAGACGGTTTTGCTGCTGAGGTGGTGATGGAGGAGAGTGAGGCGGTTTTGCTGCTGAGGTGGTGATGGAGGAGAGTGAGGTGGTTCTGCTGCTGAGATGGTGATGGAGGAGAGGGAAGGTGGTGATGGGGTTGAAGTGGCCCGCAGCTTGAATCTGCAAAAATTCTCAATGACAGGACATATGGAGCACTTTGGAACACAATTGGCTGAATAGTTCTCTGGGACTAACTTCCCAACTATGACCACACTTTACACCGAATGCTGTCAGAAGGAAGCTCAGTCCATACTCCATGACATTTATCATCCAGCTCACTCACTACTGAGGCCCAGACACAAACCCTTGTCTGAGACACAAGAGCTGATAGGATCACCACACATCAAACACACTTTTACAAAAAATTATATCCTGCAGCAGTAAGGCTAATGGCTCACTCACTGGAAAGCACTGGTGCACTTCTCTCAGGGCGATGCAGTTCAATTCCTATGGATGTGTACAATTTTCTTTGTGCTCTACAAATGGCCTGTATAAGCCTGTAACAACTCAACATGCAGCAGGAGACGGATTGTGGTCATATTCCGGTCATAAACAGAAACAGTATGTGCAAGTATGTACAGATATGTGCTGACAGATGGAGGGAAGTCTACAGCCATAAATAACACAGTCGTGTTGTTAGCATGTGTCTGTGTGTGCTGATGTTATGGTCCCTAGTATTGCATAGTAGTCCCAACTCCCCATAGCAACAGAAGACAAAAAACTGCCTTGGGTCAGAAATGTTTTTGTTCAGCCATGTTTTTTGTTCTATTGATACAAGCCAGGTGTTGCTAGTATACAGAATTTTTAAACATTACATGATTTTGAGATCACAGTGGCTGAATGAGGTTCGTTGTTAGGGCTTGTAGTTGGTAGAAGTCGCATAAGGGCAGGGATTAGGATGGGGACAGCCCTCTGGTGTGTTTTATTAAAGAACAGGATTGGGACACACTTGGATAAAGCCTGTTTTGATGGTGGTTGCACGTGGTGGGCAGTTTACAACCAACTCTGAGCGGGTTGCATAATTGGACAAGTAGGAAATCCCAACACTATTTTGGGATCAGTGTCGAAAAGAGTCTTGTCCTGATTATCTTTAAGGATACATTTCAAGGGAAGTACATTTTGATATATATGGGTTTTGGCACAGACCTAGACATAGTAAATATCCATCCATCCATTTTCTTCCGCTTGCCCGAACTCCTGCCTTTGACCACCGCCCGATCCACATTGCACCAGCACTTTATGGTACCTCCCGTGGGTGGTGGGTCCATGGGCCTGACAGCGTGTGCTCGGGCGGGGACTCGAACCACCGACCCTCCTGTTGAAGGGCGAGCATCTACCCACTGCACCACTGCTGCGGCCATAGTAAATATATCAATGTATATTAAAATAATGTATAATAATATAATATGTATAATAATATATAATATGTATAATTATAATCCCATTCATAATTTTGTAAGCAAAAGCAGAAAAAAATTGCATTGTTGAAACTTATCCCAGCTACAGTGCACAACACCTATCTAAAAAATATGTGACTGAGAAACTGTACATTTACTGACTGATGTGCTGCCTTATATGTTGCACAACCTAAAATATGACAAACATCTGTATGTATGTGCATGTAAACGGCAGTGGCGCAGTGGGTAGGCGCTCGCCCTTCAACCAGAGGGTTGGTGGTTCAAGCCGCCCGAGTGCATACTGTTGTTGTGTCCCTGGGCAAGACACTTAACCCACATTGCCAATGAATGTGGTTGTGTGATTGGTCTTCGGTGGTGGTCGGAGGGGCCGTAGGCGCAAACTGGCAGCCACGCTTCTGTCAGTGTGCCCCAGGGCAGCTGTGGCTAAATAAGTAGCTTACCACTATCAGGTGTGACTGGAGTGAATGAATAATAC
>JAVQKC010028639.1:0-12863 GCA_036025475.1 Philypnodon macrostomus | reverse complement strand
TTCACAGTTTTGGCCCGTTTTTAATTAATTACTTAATTAATATTCATCGAAGAAGTACCCAAATCGATACAGTTCGGCGTCTTTATGGTATGCACCTGTGTGCAAATGTTGAAACTGATCCAATTCGTTTTTGAGTTATCGCGTTCACAGCTAGGATCTGCGGACGCGGACGCGGACGAACACCGACGTGATTCCATAATATCGGCGACACGCTGTTTTCGCCGATATAATTATGTACACTATCACAATTTCATAATAACATTTAATGTTTTTGTTTTTAATACTAAGGCCCCCGCAGGTACCCTGTTTGGGTTAGGGTTGGCTCTTCTTTTTTTTTTTTTTTTTACTATTTATTTACACAATGAATCAAAGCTTTAATTCATAGGACGTATTTGGGGCTGCCCAGCATTTTCAGCTCAAATACGCTAACTGGGGCATTTGATCTCTCTACTCACCAGGTTTGATGGTATCCAGTTGTTTAGCTGATTGATCTTCATGGTCTGGTAAAGAACTTTCAGCTTGGACACGGTGAGCTTCTTTTTCCACATCTGCAAAATGAATAGGAGATGTATTTTTATGAGCTGACATCCTAGTGTCAACATTATTTGCAACGTTCTCCTCTTGGCCTAGTACTTCAGTCATTTTAAATAAAAAAATAACTATTACAGAATATGAAACTATCTTATAATAGCCGACTGTATGTAAGGCTCGTGCACTTTTAGGTTTGGGTTCGGTTGTCGTGGAAACCTCATCTCTGGGCCAATCGCGTGCTCCCAACCCCCAGCTCATGAATATTAACGTTGCGGACGTGAGGGGCTCGCGCTGCGACACCACCCCGCACTGCGCAGGCGTCAGCTCGTGCCTCCTCCAACAACAAGAAGCAAGATGGCGGACCTGGGCAAAAAGTACTGCGTAAACTGCCTCTCGGACGTCACCAACCTTCGGCTCCGCTGCACCGAGTGTGCGGACATTGAGCTTTGTCCGGAGTGCTTCTCTGCGGGCGCGGAGATCAGCAACCACCGCAGATGGCACGGTTACCAGCTGGTGGACGGAGGGCGCTTCTCGCTCTGGGGTCCGGAGGCAGAGGGAGGGTGGACCAGCAGGGAAGAGCAGTCGCTGTTAGATGCCATCGAACAATACGGCTTTGGGAACTGGGTACATCACTTTTAAGCAGTTCTTTATTGACTTTAGTCTTAAAAATAATGTTAGTGACTGAGAAAGTGATAGGTTTTAAAGCCAGAATTATTGTTTTACTTCTTTTAACGCCAGGGAAAGTTGCAGATAAACTACTTTTTTACAAGAAAGATAGCATTTTGCATATATATTTTTAATAGAACATTCATTTTATCATAAGGTCATATTTATTGTTTAAAAATGTAGAAACTGAAATATTATTCCAAATAAAAGCTAATGTCACATACATACGAACATACGAATCTCACTTTTTCACAACATAAGCTGGTACCTAGATAAGTCACAGGTGGGCCAAGTCACAAAACATTGTATAAAAGTAATTAAAATAATAAAACTAAGCTAGAAGTCAAAAGTATTGTGCAATAAAAAAAAAAAAAAAAAAGTTATTCAAGGATTTGTATTGCAATACTAGCCACCTCTGAATATTACTTTAAAATATTTATTAATACTAAGTAAACTGTGTCCTTTTGTAGGAGGACATGGCAGCTCACGTGGGCCAGTCCCGTACACCACAGGAAGTCATGGAGCACTATGTCACCATGTACATCCACGGCAACCTGGGCAAGGCCTGCATCCCGGACATCATTCCCAACCGTGTGACTGACCACACCTGCCCCAGCGGTGGTCCACTCTCCCCCAGCCTCACAACCCCCCTGCCCCCTTTGGACATCAGCCTAGTCGAGCAACAGCAACTGGGCTACATGCCTCTCCGGGACGACTACGAAATCGAATATGACCAGGATGCTGAAAAGCTAATCAGTGCCTTATCGGTAAACTACGACGATGAAGACGTTGATATCGACATGAAGCGCGCCCACGTGGATATGTACGTCCGAAAACTGCGCGAACGGCAGCGTCGTAAGAATATCGCTCGGGATTATAATCTAGTCCCGACATTTCTGGGCAAAGACAAGAAGGATATTAAAGATAAGGACAAACCAGTGGGAGTCCTAGGCACCACTGGAGGTTTGGGTGCGTTGGGAGGAGCTAGCAGTGGTGTTGTTGGTCAAAGTTCTACCACGGCTGGAGTAGCAGGGACTGTTCCAAGTACGCCAAAAAGGAAAATCACCAAGGAGGAAAAAGAACAGCGTGCGAGGTTGAAAAGTCTATGTCAGTTCATGGCGCATCGAGAATTTGAGGATTTTTTTGAAAACATGCATAAGGAACGTTTGTTGAGGGTGAAAGTACGGGAGCTCCAGAGATATCGACGGAACGGCATTACGAAGCTGGATGAATCAGTGGAGTATGAAGCCGCGAGACATAAACGGGAAAAACGTAAAGAAAACAAAAGCGTGGTGACATCTAAGAGAGGAAGCGGAGGAAGCGTGGGCATCGGATCTGGGATGGGATTGGGTGGCTGTGTCGGAGGGAGCGGGGCTGCTGGAGGGATGGGTGGGGTCAGTGGGATCAAAGAAGAAAACAAAGATGGCGAGTTTGCGGCCATTGAGAACTTGCCTGGTTTCGAGTTGCTGTCGGACAGGGAAAAAGTACTGTGCAATTCCTTGAATTTGAACCCGGCGAGGTACCTGACTGTCAAAACTATAATTATCAAAGACCATCTACAAAAGAGGCAGGGGATACCGTCCAAGAGCAGGCTGCCCAGCTACCTCGATAAGGTCTTGAAAAAACGCATTCTCACCTTCCTCACAGAGAGCGGGTGGATATCAAGAGACGCCTCGTAGTTATCGGTCAAACAGAACATTTTACAGGTGAGATGAGATATGAGAGACTCAAAAGTTCCGAAATTCCAATTATGCTTTTTTTTAGTGGGCACTCTGAACAAATGAGAAAAAAAATCTGCAAATCAAGAGAAGTACTCATTTCTTAAGCACATCACAATCTGTTGCACTTGTTTTCTGGTTATTTTGGTTGTGTGAGGTAAAATGTGAAAAATTCTCAAGACTCTCCTATCTTGTAAAATTGGAGCCAAATACTACTACTAAGTGAACATAGTATGTCTCATCCAAATGTTAAATGCTGTAAAATTCCAGACGAACATGAATGCACCATTAGTAGAACTTAGCGGACTCAGTAGTTTCTCTCACGTATTTTGGATAAACATAAATCCAGTTAGTTGTCTTAATCAAACTCCTAGCTTTGGTACAACTAGTCTCCATGTAACCGTTTAGGGATCTGTATATATATTTTCAAATAAACCTATATTTCTACAAAAGAATTTAGGGGTTGATGGCTATTCATTATAACGTAAGCTTACTGCAATTATGACTTCTTGGTGAAAATTGTTGGCCGTAACCAATTCCAATATTCAAATTAACAAATTGGACAATACGGATTCTATGAACAACATTTTGTAAACGTGAGGACAGAATTCAGAGTAGTTTTTTTTGTAAATCTGAAGTACAATATAGACTACACAAAAAACATTATTACTTGCATTAACAAACTGGCTTCTGAAGTTATCCTTTCAAAGTCAGTCGTGTGGCTGAGCCAATATATTGTATTGATGTATTGGTGCATTCTTCTCCATATCTGAAAACAGGGTAGAACCAAAAAAAAAGCTTGCTTTAAATAGAACAATCAGCCATATGAGCTAAGCATTTTATAAAAACTATTCAGTTTTGCTCTAACAAGATTTTCAGTATATGAGGGAAAATTCTTAACAGGCATATTAGACCCTGGAGTTTTTCCACACTCACCTATTAGCATTAGTGAACATTTAAACTGAAACTTGTCACTTTTAAGGGATTTTTTTTTTAAATATAGGAATACAGTTCACCATCCCATACAATATGTTGTAGCAATTTATCGGTGTGTTGTGTAATATAAAGAGAAAATGGGAAGTTTTGAAAAGCATGATATTTTTCCCTGTATATTATAAAAATGCACAGCTAAGAGTGTTGATCTATTGGATTTACCTTATGCCAAAACAAATTTAGGAGCTTATCTTCCAAGTAATCCCTGTAAAAACATTGTAGAATATTTTCCCTTTTTCAAGTCTATTTCATATTTTGGCAGATTTCTCATTATGTGTTTTTTATATCCAAATATTGGAATAAATTAAGAGTAAACTGCAAAATGAATACCAGTATACATAAAAAAAGTGCCAGTGCCTGAAGATATTCTTAATACATGTTTTGTAACTTTAATGTCTTCCATCCAAAAAATATAGTGTTGACATTCCAAATTGAAGGTTTGTATTAATTTTAGTCAATTAAAACCAGAATTAATATTGAGGCAAAGTACATTTTTGTCATCTAAAAATAATTGTCATACCAGTGAAAAAAATATTTTTTTTGCACACCATTTATTGTTAACCAAGTCTGAAGATTTGTCCTCCAAGGTCTTCCCCGCATGTTAATATTGTTGAATGTTTTGGGGAAAGTCATATTTTTGTAATTTGTTAAAAAATGTAAATAATTTGTAATATGGCCTGTGAAAATGTACAGTCATTTTGTTTTATAGCTTTTTGTAAGAAAAGAAAAATGGAAAAGCTAAATTTTGTAAAGATGAGATGGTCATTCTCTTGTTACAGATGCTGTTGCACAAAAATAAGGTTTATTAAATGTGCAAATACTTCACTAAATGTGTTTTTGTTGTGTGTTGAAGAAAGAGACTAAAGAAAATGTAAAAGTAATATACAGGATTTGTAAGGTTGTGCATTACCTAGTTATGACAGTTTTAAATCCAATTTCTAGATTTCAGAAAAGTTTTGAATTTGAAGCTTTCTCTTTGTTGGTGAAGGCTCTGATTCACCCAGGTGGAGCTCATTTTCAAACATTTAAACTTCTTTAAAACCTCTTTTACTAATGAGGTTTCTGCTGAAACCAGAGAATAGCCAATCACCAGAGTCGTCAGGATACCGATGGCCAGTCTGGTCATTGATGGTGACTACACTGGTTTTAACCAATCCCTTAGATAGTAACTAGATAACTCACTGTCCAGTTAATTCAGAATTGACATAGTCCCTTGGATGAGATATGCCTTTTAATCAAAAAATTTGTCCAGATAAGCTTTCTCATTGGCTTAAGGTTGTGACAAGCGGCCTCAGTGTAGAATTTTATAGCCCTGGTTAAGACTTTGTTTAGGCCTGATTAAGTCCTTGTTTAATTCTGGTTTAGTCCTGGTTTATAACTTGGTTTAGTGCTCATTTAGTCCCAGTTTAGACCTTGTTTATCTTGGTTTGGTTTTGTCCTTATGGTCCAGGTTTTTATAATGAAACCAATCAACCATGACTAAAATATTAATACCACGTCCACGACAGTAAGGTGAATGTATATCGGCGAGACGGCCCCATACATCTGCCACAACTGCTATGGTACCAACGGGCCACAATACTTTCCCGCCAACGATAACTTAACAATCAACATCTACTTATCAACCATATTGATTATAGTTGGAATGAACCATTATTTTTCTGAAGATGAATTATGAATCCATACTGAGCCTGACAGTTACTTTTGTATTTTTTAGATAGTTTGCCCAAAGGTCTCTGTAATACTAATGTTGATATAGGCATTTAGTTACCGTATTGATGAAGAAGAGCATCAAACCATCTTCATGTATTCATAAATGAAAAGTTTATTATTTCTTCAGCACTTCACCTTCACATATTGAGTTTTACACTGTCAGAACAAAAAGCGAGTGAAAAATAAATGGACCGGAATGATGAAGAAATTGTGTCCTCCAGGTGTGTTTTTGAAGACAGTGCTGGTAATTTATTTAGGGCTGGGCAATATACACCATTTGATAATACATTTATTTTATCGCATAATACGATCTTTATATATACACACACTATAAGATTTATCAGCCTTTAAATTCAACTCCCACTATATACTAGACAGCGCTGCCAGTGCAATTGAAATGTGCCACAAACAAGGACTAAATGCGACCTAAACCAAGTCTAATCCAGTATTAAACCAGGTCAAGGATCAGATCTAAACCAAAACTAAGTTAGAAGTAATTTAGGTTCAACAGTTCCAAATTGAGGCCCTGTCCACACGGAGACAAGTTTTATTGTTAAGGGGGGGGGTGTCCACATGGATCCGGTGTTTTGGGCCCGAAAACAATAATTTTTTAAAACCGGGTCCCAGAGTGGATAGGTTTCTGTGTTTCCGAGCAATATGCCTCTTTTCTGAAACAATAACAGTGTCCCCTCCTCGCTCTTATAACCCACTGCACTCTGACAACAACAAACATGACGCTGCCCAGTGTTTTTGCGCAAGTGTCACAGCGCCACCAACGGGCCTGACATACACACTACAAGCATTTCAGTGGTGCTGTGTGAACACGTGTGGACAGATATTTTCTAAAACTCCTATGTCTCCATGTGGACTAAGCCCGAGACAAAACCAGGGCTGCTGATCACAACCTTCCACCATTGGTCACTGCAGTTTATTTTATTCTAGTATGATCCCAAAAAAGTTAAAAACATGAATCGATTTTTTGTCATATCGCCCAGCCCTACATATACTCACATAATTACAATATAACTTGAAAATCTATGTTGTTGCACCTGCTAAAACAGGCCGGTGGGCTGGTTACAGGGTGCCTTTACCAGTCCACTGTCCCCTCTGTCCCAACTGTAGCATTTCTTCACAGATGCGCCCATTTCAGTCCAGTCTTATTTGGCCACCCCCACTAAAGCGGGCCTGAGGGTGCGCCCGTGCAGCTTGTAGCCCACTTTGGTGACTATAGCCACAGTGCCCGGCTCCTTCCCCTCCACCGGGGCGTGAAAGAGGGCTTCGTGTTCGTAGGGATCGAACTTCTGACCATCAGGATTGAGCTTGACCAGGCCGTGTTTGGTGAAGACTTTCTGGACTTGTACTTCGGTCATCACCAGGCCGTCGTAGAGGTTTTTTAAATGGGGGTTCTGGTTGGTCACTTCTTCCTTAGGTACGCTCTCTGTGGCTTTCTCCAAAATGTCCGCCACCTCTAGAAGGTCCTTACAGAAGCCCTGGATACCTGGAGGGAAGGAGAACAGGTTAGCAACTAGTCTGCACATCTCCATCGCATCTCCATCCGAAATCACAAAAATGAAAAGGGCCACTATACAGGACTAAATCAGGTCTGAATTGGGACTAAACAGACCAGTTCAAAACATGATAGTTTACTCCAACTCATCCTGGGCCCGGTACTACAAAGCTGGATGAATTTATCCTAGATATGCCTCTAACTGGTACACGCAGGTATGTGTGTGTTTCAACAATGCAATATGAGAAGTTTGAACTTTTAATTGTTGCAAGTTTATCAAATTAATGCTCGCCGAGCTAGGGACCTCTTCTTTTTCCTCCCTTCACTCGGTTCTCTTGTCTGATCCAAATGCCGTGCTTCTATCTTATACTGGACCTTACCCTGGTCTGGAGCAGGTTTGCCATTCAGCGCAAGTTTCCATAGAGATCTACCTCAATAGAAAGTGAACCAGCTTTGTAGTACTCACAACCCAGGCTAAACTCCGAAAGTTACCTCTAGTCCAGCTTCACAGTACAGGGCCCAGATCAAATTTGTTGAGAAAGAATGATTTTGTATTGAGTGATGTTACACTTTGCCTCAGATTGCACAGCATTTTCTGCCCAAATTGAGCATCTCAAAAATTGAGGTTGGTTTGACATTTTGAGCCATGCATAAACATTGCAACAACAATTGTTAAATATAATTTCTGTCAGATTTAGAAATGGCTTCTAAGCACTTAATGTATGTATATGTCCCAATTTTGCTTCTTTATGATCTGGTTTGTCCTTTCCTCAGTGGCATGGAAAAAATGTCACCTAGTCATCATAATTTGTAAATCTCTAGGTATGGCCCTATTTTGGGGACCATTTGGATATTGTGGGCAACTATAGCGTTGATAATGAATAACACTGGTGTCTGCTACCTAACCTGGCCAACAAGATCCCTTCTTTTCCTTAATAAGGTGGGTCTGGAACCCCTCACATTCAAGTTATTTCTGCTGAAATCCATCCATTCTACTAGAGTCAACATAACTGTTAATCTAAAATGTTGGACTAATACAGGGGTCTGCAACCGTTTGGATCGAAAGAGCTAAATAAACTAAAACATGTAGCCTACCAGTGGTTATACTTGCTGATTATTTTCAGTTCTGAAAATATGGCATGGAGGTTTAATTTCGACTTTTTTAAGTCTTGGTAAATTCTGATTAAGAGTAAGACTGTAATAGATCTGTTAAATCCTGGTTTGGACCTGGTTCAGTCCTAGTTTTGATCTTCTTTAGTCTAGGTTTAGACCACATTTAGTTACAGTTTGGACATGAACTCCTGCTTTTTTCAAGTCCTGACTTGGGGCTTTCCCCCCATTATTTATACATAAAGTCCTATATTTATATTGGAGAAAAAAAACATTATGGACTCACGTTTGTCCGCATCCGGAAAACCTACGTGTGTATGCAATAACTCATAACGAATTGCTGGATCAGTTTCAACTTTTGCACACAGGTACATATCATGAAGACACTGAACTGGATTGAGTTTTGTACTTCTACGATTAATGACAGGTCAAATAAAGAATGCCTCTATGTTTTTTACCCCTACGGGACTCTGGACACACTTACTTTGGCAGAGAGCAATGAAACCCCTTCCCACTCCAACTGGTTGTATACCCCTGAACTAGCAACATAAACAATTGCCTGTTTTGTGCCCTGTAGCAGAGCAGTTGCAACAATATAATGACATCTAGTGGCAGGAAAGTGCAACTGCAACTTCTGGACATTTTCTGGTCTTTATGAATCTTAGAGCATCAAAGCTTACCATATAGTTTAGCATCTTCAATCATCTTCTGACTCCTCGCTCGGAGGTTCTCAGTGTCTGCCAGCGCCCGCTTGTATTTTTCCTGAAAGAAAAAATTAGGGCTTTTAAAACTAGGGCTGTTAAAAATAGTGCATTTACTATTTGCGTTATTTTTTTCAAATTGACACATTAAAAATAACTAACAAAATTATTAATTTGGTGAGCTATTAAGATTGGTTGATGAAGAAGTACATCAGCACAACAGTAAACTTTCATCACTGAACGTTATAATTACATTTGAAATGTTTTTTTCTGGGTCTAAAAGAGCACATGTGTAGCCGCATGTGGCCAGGGACAGCCCTCTACATGTCGTTGCCTATTTGGTGCCACGGCAAAGTTGTGTTACATTGAAGCCTTTACAAAATGGTGGTTTGGGGACAGTATTAATTAATAATAACATGCATGTCCTGCTCTAAATAGGCTATTCAATTTCTTCAAAAAAGGTGTAGAAGTTTATAAAAAAAAAGACCTTGCTGCAAAAGACAATATGCATGTTCAACCTAGGCCCAAGAGATTAATCGCGATTAATTTTCTGGAAGATTTGCGATTAATTTGTTTGTTTTTAATCGATTAACAGCCCTAGAAAAAACAAACAAAAGAAATTACATTAGGCCTTGAAGCTTCACTTTGTGGTTGGGGGTCTGGTGTCATTACTACGCACGCTATTGAAAGTCATCTATATAAAACATGTGAAGACCTACTGTCATGTCTTTGAGTTGGTCTTCCAGTTTTGTCTTCTCCTCCTGTAGGTTCTTCTCTGCTGCACTCTGCTCCCCTCTATCAGCCTCCTCCTCTCCATTCTTCTGCTGAGTGGCTGTACACAACAACCGCGGGGAGGCTCTGCGCACAAAGCACACATTATACATGGTTGGACAAGATTACATTTTAAATACCTGTAAGTGGGCATAAGCTCTGTTGTCTTTCTGAAAAAGGAAAGTGCTATGATAGTGAACAATTAGTGAAACAACAACATTTAACATCATAAGTGCATTTTACATGGACAGATCAGAGGTCATGACTTTCCATCAGGAACAGACAAGGCATCACCAACATTTTTGCCTAAAACACATGAATTCATGAATCAAGTATGGTAACAAGCCATCCAAGTGAAATTTGTTTGTCATCACCATAACAAAAACTGAAGCTGCAATCTTTGTGTAAACCAATACCTAGATACATAGGCTTAGTTTAGGTAAGGGTAACATTTTCAACTCAAAATAACCGTAGGTGAATGTTTTGTAAGGTCAGCCATTGTGTCAACCCGTTTCATCATTGGGACGTTGGACCAAGGTTTCACAAGTTCACATTTTGGGCCAATTGCATACACCAGTGTGTTTATTTATCAAAAGAGAAATTGGAGGGCAAATGTTTGAATTCCACAAAGTAAAAAAGCACAATGATCCAGGCGTTACAAGGACAGCACACAGTGAGCTAACCACGTCACATATAACTTGAGGAAAGACTACATAATCACCAAAACATTGACATTTTGACCTTTGGTGCGATTTATAAATAGATTATAAAGTGTAGTGTGATTTAATACGAGTTACATCACTTATCCGTGTCTGCCAATGACATGCTAACATCCCAGTCCCTGTCTATTCAAAACCAAGAATTCACTGACAATTATGTGTACGCCCATACTGTGATTAATACACGTTTACACTAATCACGTTTTTAACACAGAGGTCGGAAGGAAAGTGCCTCCATAGTCATATCAAGCTAATGTTGCTAACTGGTCTAGCTCCTGCCACCACATCTAAACAAACTATTATGGACTATAATGGGTCCATATACATAATTACATTTACCTTAAAAATGTCGGTGAGGCTACCAAAGAATAGCTCTGTCTCACTGCTCGTACACACCAGCTGGCCATGTTTCTGCTTATACGGTGAAGGTAAAGCTCCTTGGACACACGCTGACGGGTCTAGCTAACGTGATAACAGAGAACGAACAAATACAGCCAATCACAGAGCAGCATACGAAACGTTTCCTTTCAGGCAGCCATTCACAGTGAACGCAGGGAGTGACGCTTACACGTAGTTTGGTTGAGCGGAAGTGAAAGGCGAACGCAAACATGTGACCGAGGACGTCCAACCACAACACAGTACGCACACAGTTTGAGGAGTTTTTAAGCAAATATAAATTTATTAAGCAGTTCCACCAAGTACCTCATAAAATAAGTGGCTTACCAATTTATTGGACTAAAAAAAACCATGTAAAAACCCCAAAACAAAGCAGATAGTGGCATCAAGTTGTGATCAATTGTCCCAAGGCAGGGTTTAATAGTCTAAAACTTGTGTAGTCCCGGATTAAACCGGCTGGTTTTGTCCTGTGTAAAACCTGGCTAACTGTTGTCATTCACGGCTATTTATATTTCTTAGTTCAAAGTGTTAAAACTCCTCACGCTTGCTATTCGCTTGTTATAAAGGAGCGTCTCATTCAAACTTTTTTTCTTCCCAAAACCAGGTAGTGCAGCACATGAGCCTGTATAGACGACCATTTCACCTATCTCTTTCTACAGGTTATGACACACATATAGATGGAGAACATTTCAGTTTTTATTGACAGTTATTTTCCCCCACATGTTTTTAATCAAATAAAATACAGATACATATGACACCATACACAGTACAAATGAATGATATGCCTTCTACTTGTCTACTATTCATACCAGAACTTCTCTAGACACATGTACATGACTTGACCGCCATTGCCTGAGTTGAGGTTCTTTCTAATCACAGTGACCCCAGCCTTCTCGTAGTCCTCCACAGCAGCAGGGGGCAGCAGGGCCATCACTCTTATGGGCTCTTTGTGGTCTTTTTTGTACCACAGGTAAACCTCATTCCCTCCAGCTCCTTCGTTCAGATTGCCTCTCACTTTCTGGTATCCCTGCTTATGAAGGTCCTGCTCTTCATGGTCATCTGTGGAGATCTGCAGACCCGTGAGTGCCTTCTGGTCATCAGTGGTCTTGCGATACCAGACGAAGACTGTCGCTCCTCCTGTTCCCTGGTTGGTGTTCACATCCATGCGGGTGTAGCCGTCACTGAAGAGCTTGGCGTCGTAGTCGTAACATTGGGTGACCGTGACTTCCTCAATGAAGGTCATTCTGGTTCTCTTCACAAACACGTGCGCACAATTGTCCCTCATGTGAAGATAGCCTACCTTCTCACAGTGTTGGCCTACCCAGAACTTCTCCGCCTCCTCTTTGGCCTCCAATGTGACGTCCAGCTCTTTAATGGGTGTGTCATGTTCGGTGTTGGCGATTGAAAACCACATGTAGAGGGGGGATCCAGCAGTTCCAGGGTTTAAGTTTTGGGGCAGCTTGGTGTACCCTGCGCTGGTCAATCCTGCTTCCATCTCTTGGTTGAAAGATACCTGAATTCTGGTGATGGGGGAGGCACCACTTTCTTTTTTGAACCATATGTAGATGTGTTCTCCACCAGCCCCTGAGTTTAGATCTACGTTGGCTTTAATGAAGCCTTGAGATTGAAGCTGCTCATTATCAGCCTGGTTGAGGGACACAGCGAGGTGGGTGATGTACTGACTCATGTTGAGGAGCTGTGTGAGGAAGGGAGAGAAGTATTAGATGATAGTGGCTGCTTTTATGCGAACAAAAGGAACAGAGTTTGACATAAACAACGTGGAAGCATGTCACCCGCTACCTAGAAAAAACATCACTGACAAGCCTGCTGTTATTCTGAAGTTTCTCAATAGGAAACACAAATCTGCCCTGCTCAAACAAGGATACAAGCTGAAGGGTTCTGACGTCTACTTAAACGAACATCTCACCAAGCAAAATGCAGAGATTGCAAAAAAAGCCCGTTATATGAAGAAGCTGAAGAAGATACAAAGCACATGGACATCTAACTGTAAAGTATTCATCAAGCTAAACGGGACACC
>JAVQKC010028595.1:0-24936 GCA_036025475.1 Philypnodon macrostomus | reverse complement strand
TGTTGGGTACACTGTGGAGAATCACTGTACCAAGTTTCATTGCTCTCTGCCAAAGTAAGTGTGTCCAGGGTCCCATAGGGGTCATAAACATGGGGGCGCTATAGAGGCATTTTTTATTTTACCTCTCTAACTTGCCTATGTACATTAAATATACATTAGCCCAGATCACCGTTCCAAAATTCCTTTGATTTTGTTTATGTCAATCCAGTTCAGCATCTTCATGATATGTAACTCTCAAGAAAAGATGAAAAAGATCTGGCAAAGTCCATTTGAGTCACATTTTATGTAATTAAGTAATGAATTACTTATTATTAATTAAGTAATTCATAGAAGTACCAAAATCAATCCAGTTCGTGTAAAAGTTGAAACTGATTCGGCAATTAGTTTTTGAGTGATCGCGTTCACACTGGGACCAACGTGATTCCATCATATCGTCCTTTTGCTGATATGATTAGTATTGTAGCCTGTGAAAGCTGGAGTCCTGCTTCAAAGTATTCTGCTGTGGATCGATTGTCCTGCCACTCCCAATAGAAGCCATTATATCTCCACTAACCCTGAATTCAGCTTGTTACCTGCATTATGAATCACACAACACCTGCACTGGGATGGGACTGTGCTGAGCTGCTGTGTCTGTGTATCTGTTTCAGGACCTCCAGGAGCACCAGAGAGCTTGGTGGTGAGTGACATCACAGGCTCCACAGTGCAGCTGCTGTGGGGCACTGGGCCAGACAACCATAGCCCTGTAACAACATACATGGTCCAAGCCAGGACGCCCTTCTCCATCGGCTGGCAGAGTGTCCGCACTGGTAAGAGGCACAACACAGATTAGTGCTTTATTTGTGCAGGACAAAAAACACTTTGACTCAATACATACCAGGCCTAATCAATTAGAAATTTGATTGTGACAGTTTTTAGAATCACATATCTTCTTGCATAAAAGCTCATTATTTCAAACTTCAAAATGACTTTGACAAGATTGATGTTTCCGATCATTAATCTAAGATGCTCTGAAAATAAGACTTATGTAAAATGTCTATGGCTTTCTTCTTTTCCGTTAGTTCCTGAACCAGTGCCTGGGCACATGATGCACGCCACAGTGAAGGACCTGAGCCCCTGGGTGGATTATGAATTCAGGGTGGTGGCTATCAACAGTGTTGGAGTTGGTGAACCCAGCCTACCTTCCAAACAGATTCGAACTAAAGCTGCAGGTATGTTATCCCTAATTACATCAAACTTTTGGATTCACTTTCACCGCTCACTCACAATTTGTATATGTACATGAAAACAATCTGTTGACTTCTACACTTATATGCGTGTGCCTTTGTTAAATATGGTTGTGTTTACAGTTTGTATAATTAGAAGGTATGTGTTAATCTGGTATAATCCCACACAACATCAGACATGTGTGTTTTGAGACATTTATCCCTGTAATTCCACACCTTGTTAACATACAGTGTAGAAGCTGTGTCTTTCATGGGTGCTGATGCCTCTGTCAACAAAGCCCTGATTCCTCTGTGTAAGTAACCTGTTCTGTGTGAATGAGCTCTCAGAAGGGACGGTGATACGTTGTTCAAAGGTGTATGCTTTAACCCAATCCTTCATCTGCCCTCAACTGAAACATCCTGAGCACTTTCTGTATCTGCCTGTGTAGTTCCCAAGGTGGCACCAACGAATGTGAGCGGCGGCGGAGGAGCTCGAGGAGATCTCGTCATTGTGTGGGAGGTAAGACTTTTTATTGATCCTGGAGTTTAGCTGCAGCTATCTTCTAACACAAAAAAATAATACAACATAAATAATTATATATTAATGTATTAATTATTTCAGTCACAGCTCCCTTGATCAAAATGTGACAACTCCACCAGTAATAAATAGTGATATAATAATGCTTGTCAGACGCTCAGAGACGATTGTCAGCTCCTCATATGTGAGACTATAAAGAGTTACATATGCCTTGAATGTCTTAAATAAACTAACTGCCGTTTTTATAAAGCCTGTTGTAGTGATCCATACCGTCTGCTGCTGCCTGTCCCTGAGCAGTGGTTTTAATTGGACTGTTTGTGATTTGCTGCCTGCTGACTCTACTGCTACTGTAAATTTCACAGGTGTAAATCTACAATTAGGTGACACTTTAATGTGTTTTTGGATGGGATTCAGTACTCCAGTACAGTTTCTCCGGAGTTGCCAAGGCATAAAACACAGTTGCAACTAGACTTTGTACAGCTCTCTAATTAAATTTCTGAGCACAGTTGTTTGGGTCAAAGGCCTTTTGTGTGTCTCTCTCAGCCGGTTCCAGAAGAACAGCAGAGCGGAGAGGAGTTTGGGTACATTGTGGCTTTTCGGCCTTTGGGCAGCAGCACCTGGATCCAGACAGTGCTGGCCTCTCCTGATGCATCCAGATATGTGTATAAGAACGACAGCCTCCTACCTCTGTCCTCATTCGAGGTGAAAGTGGGCGTGTACAACATCAGAGGGGAGGGACCCTTTAGTCACACCGTCAGAGTGCTGTCTGCAGAAGAAGGTGAGTGCATTTATCTACAGTGAGACAGGTATATCCACAATGACTTAATTGTAAACATGTATTATTCATTCATGGCCCGTCCCGCAGAGCCCTCTGAAGCACCCTCTAGAGTGTGGGCCCGCTCACTGTCGTCCTCTGAGATTGAGGTGTTGTGGGAGCCCATTCCCAGCGGCTCCAGCACTGAGAAGATCATTGCATATGAGGTACGACAAACCTTTAAATAATACACCGATGGGGCACATTTAAACATGCAGTCTACATTAATCTCTGAGTGACTGACAGTACAATAGGCTGCCGTTGATTTAAATATGCCTGCCCATGGCGACAACACAGAAACATTTCACTGTTTCACCAACACTGTGTGCGTCTGAGCAGTAGATTTTCACAGAGGGATGTGGAGGAATGAAGAGGTCTGTTGGCAGCGGTGCCAGTCTCCCAAAGAGCTTTACATCTAAAGCTGTGAGAGAAGCTGTTATTAGAGAGAGATATAAATAAAAAAAAGTGTGAATCCCTATCCTCTGCAACAAACTCTGTCTTGGGATGTGCTTCGAGAGTGTTAAAAATACAATCTTTGGCTAAACTACTCATCCATCACACGCCGGGCCTGACCTCTGTTCGGAGCAGGTTAGGGCTTTTGTTGGGTTGCAACATGGAGTGAGACAACAATATCACAACACACAAAGTAATTGAGCTCAGCCTGAACTGGTATTTGAAGTGTATTGCTTTATTGGTTGTATTTCATAGATCTGTCACTCATTTCAGTTCTAATTAAACCATTCATCATATCAGCTCTGAACTGTCAAAGTCTTTCTGAGCTTTCTGGGGATAAAAATAAAATAACACACTCAAACTTAAACATGATCCAGTGGTAACATCATCAACTATTGTCATTGTTCTTAACTACATATAGGATTGTGGTCAAGCCATGTATTATATTGATTTTATATATAAATTCTCACTAATATAATAATAATAAATATAAATCAAATATTGAGTGGGGATGTCTGGGTGGAATGACTCCTGTATGTTGATGGCCGGTTTGTCTTGGCACAGTTCTTGGTGCATGTTTGATTGGACATCAACGCTGCTGTTGTTGTAACCTTACCTCATTGATTTGACCCTGTGGTTTGGGCAAAGCTGAAGAGCCAAATAATAGGCCAGGCACATACTCAATACTGCTTTGTTATGGGCATAGTTTAGGCCTGACACAGTGCTAAATCAAAGTGTGACCCGCAGTGCAGTACAGAATAAAGCATAGAAGAAACGTGGCTTCATTCTTAATTACATTAGCCATGCTAACGCTAACGCTAACGCTGGTTCATACCAGCTCATATGAGAGCCCTTCCATAAATGACTCTAAAATGTGTTTAAATAAATAGATTTTGAATGTAAAGTGATATTACAGCAGATATCGAACTGCTCTGTGTGTTCTTGTCTGAAGTAGTCTCTCACATGCAGTACATTGCAGAAGGTTTGGAAATGTACAATGACTTTTGGCTAAGAGGATAAGATTCATCAGCACACTCTGTGTGTTATGTTCCACTTCAGTCAACCCTCAGGCTTACTGCACTGCTTCACAAGACCTAAATAAAGCCCCTGAAGACCAATGGCCTCAAACTACTTCAACAAACTTCATCTGTGCCTCTCAGTGGTTTGAACAACAAACAGAGAACTTCTGAGTTAGGACCTGACTGATACATCACGTGTTTTAAGGGTTTAAAATGAGCACTATTGTAGTGTGTGTGACATTTGTGTCAGCTTCCTGGTGTACATACCTTAACGCTGCTAACATTGTGCTGCTTCAGCCTCTTGGACAACTCCAGGGTTGTACAGCAACATAGGGCTGACAATACATAATGCTACTATATATACGTACAAAGGCATTAACAATTATCCGTTGCTGCTTTCGTTGGTAAACACATGGTCTCTTGTTGGCACTTCCCAGCCTAATATCCAACCACACTGTGTAATAGTTCTTTTCATTCATTGTTACTGTCACATTGAGACGATTATATCTAGTTTTATTTATTTTTTTCAGTTTTGCCAACAAAAGAATATATTATTGCTTCTCTTTACATACAGCCACTGAGAAACCATGGATGATAGGATTCTACATAAATGCATGGACATAATGACTCCTGAGCTTGTTTTCTACGATCCCGTTTTGAATGTGTGTGTGTGTGGAGCCTTAGGAGAAGTGACGCTGCAAACGGTAAACTTTCCTCCACCTCCACCTCCACCAATAAACCACTAGAATTAAACCGTTGGTGGAAGAAAAAAAGAAAGAAAATGCTTCAGATGCATCTGTTATCAGCAGCTCCAGGCTCTGTCGCTAATCTGCCTTTCCCAAGCAATATCCCTGAAAGCCTGTGTGCAGCCAATTGGATAAGTAGCTCCTCTCAAACCATCTGGTTGACATTTTCGTGTCTCATGTTGGGGTCATAAATGATCTCCTCCTGAATACAGATCGTGACATGCCCCTTGTCTGTGCACGCTTGTATGTATGCTATTGCTGATATGGCACCGCCTAATGCTTTGGATACTGTCTCACGGCTCTCAAGAGTGAAACAGACATTACTTCTTGCAGAATAGATACTTAAATAGACTATAAATATAGACACATACTTGTATATCAAACTAAATATATCTTCTTTTTTCAAAGTTTAAGTAATACAGTTCAAATTACTAAAAATTCATACTTGGTAACATCTAATGGTAAATGTTATCAGCACATCTATGGCACCTGCAAATATTGTTTATAGTTTTTATAGTAAAGCCAGCTTGTAATGTTTTAGAAATATCTATGGGGATTTAATCTTCAGCAGAGACTGGGAGCTATAAAAAATATATTCAGGTGCAGCCCCATGAGAGCAGATGTGAAAAGCATTTGTTTGTGTCTTTGGTGAAGGTCTTGTTCTGGGAGGAGGGATCAGAGCAGAGACTTGCAGAGCGGATGAGAGTGACCAACAGGACGGCTCGTCTGTCCGCTCTGAAGGCCAGCACAGTCTATCTGATCTCAGTCCGAGCACAGAACAGCGCTGGACTGGGACCAACCAGTCCTGCTTTCAACATCACCACCAAGAAATCACGTGAGTACGCAACAGGTTTATGTATTTTGCTAATTCAGGTGTTGGGACCTTAGAGCACACCTTTAATCATTGATGAATATATTGAAGAGAGTTGACTTAATAGATCTTTGCAGTACACTGTTTTTTGTCACATGTATCACATTGCTCTTATTTTGTTCAACTTAAAGGTATTACAGACACAACTCAGACACTAGTGTCTGTCAATGTCAGTGTCAACAATAAAGCAACTCTGAATATAATAAAGTCTACTGCCAATCACAGCTACCATTAGTTTAACTGTCAACACAGCTTTTATTGTTTACATATATGCTAATCGCGAATAGCATTAGCATCTCTGAATACAACAGAAAATCATCAAAATCAGCCCATCAACAAGCTACTTCCTCAGCCTTTGCATAGCTAGTTAGCACCAGAGCTAATGTGTGCATACGCATAGCCACACTTCCTCATCACTTCCTCATCTGTGCAGCAGGCTAACCAATTACAGAAAAGCTACCTCAATCAACCAATAATAGACAAGGTAGCTTGTCTATTATTGGTTGATTGTTTTATGCCCCAAAGATTTATGATTATTGTATATCTTTTTAATACGTAATATTTTGTTTTTCAAAGTTATAATCATCCTCCCTCATACCTTTAATCTTGTCCACAAACTGCTGACATATTGTACTTCAAGATTAAAGACTGTGAAGAACACAAGTCATAAGCGTAAAGCTGCTTCAGCACCAGGGACAGCTCCGGAGTTCAGGATAGTGCACCAAATGAGTGAACGTTGTACAATGTTACAGTAGTGCATACTCCCCATTTCTTTAATACCCACAGCCACATACCTTCCAGTATTCGTATATTAAAAAGTTTTAACCGTAATATATCTGCATTATATATTTACCAGGACATCCTTGTATAATACCCTTTAGTCTAACTGAAGCTTTAGTCTTCCATTGTAAATGTCTGACACATTATTTGGTGTATTTTGTAAACTTTCTCTTCAACTCAATCCAAGCCAACTATTGACAATATATCAGGTTTGTTTAAAATGTATCACTTATTAATGTATGCAATAATGTGTGTGCAGCCTCTTAATGACTCTCCCTGAAGCAGCTCTCATTGAACAGGCTTATCTGTGTTTTCACATGAATAGTATCTAAAAATATGCATGTTATATTTTTCATTACTTTGCTATTTTGCCACTTTACACCTTGATGCAATCAAATATATCTTGCCTGAACACTGATTAAATCAAGCCTGACCGCAGGGTTAGTCCTCAGTTTACTATTGATGACTTTCATTTATGTGTTCATTTGTAAAACGTGTTTCTGTGTAATTACACACAGCACCAAGTCAGCCTCCGGGGAACATTGAGTGGAACCTGACCAAGTCCAAGATTCTTCTAAATTGGGAACATGTCAAGGCGCTGGAAAATGAGTCTGAGGTGACTGGATACAAGGTGAGAGCGTCTGCAAAACCCAGAAGAGAGGAAACAAATAGAGGCTGCCCAGCTGTCAGCCCAGCGAATGGCTTTCTCATTGCTGCAGAAAGATAGAGCCAGCACTCTGGTGTCACATTATGGATTGGCCCTGTCTGGCCTTTCAAAATTAAAAGATCTGGTCCAGGTGATAAAATGAAGCATCATAGCACATTGGGAATACAGTGTCTTTCAGCTGTGACAGCCATGCATTGTACTGCAGCTATGTTTTATACCTCATCAAAGAGTCTGTTTACGATCAGTCTCCTACAAATATATAAACACACAGTTTTGATATTTTCATATGTATTCACTTTATTATGTATGGGCGTTGGATTTCATTCAAATGGTGGTGCATTATAAAATTCTGTCCATTATAAACATTAAGGCACTATAAGGACTTTTAGCAAATTTTCACATTTCTCAAGTTCTCAAGTCACATAATTTTCCATATTTTCAGTTGCTCATGAATTGCTGATTTTGCTGAATGTGATTTTGTGTGTTTGGATGGTAACTGAATAGGCTTGTGTTCAGGTTGTGTATCGTCCAAACTGGAACAGCAGAACCTTGGTTTTGGAAACCAGGAGACCTAGTGTGGAGCTGCATGTCCCGTCTGGGGACGACTACCTCATAGAGATTAAAGCTTCGAGCGAAGGCGGCGATGGAACAAGCAGCGGTCCCGTCCGCATACCAAAGATGTCCAGTAAGTTGTGAAGACTCTGCTGCATTAGAATGAGTCTGCAGTAATCCCTCTGACTGATACCGTTTATCAGCTTTAACACATTTGGACAAGGCGCTCACACTGTAGGTTTCACCCAGGACTCATTTATGGACATTCAATGAACAGCATATTCATGTCAGGAAGGAATTTGTGTGGCTTATATTCTAAAGGTCATTTTGATTATCACTGCTAATTTTATTTTAAGAAGTATTTTATTGATGGAACTAGTTCTAACACGATTCTCTGTTTTTATAGGTCTGAACTCAAAAGGATCTATTGGTCTGATTCCACTCAAGGCTCCCTCTTTTGTGTTTTTTATATTTTTATCTATGACTTTCTAGCTCATACCTTCACATTTAATTGGAATAAGCCACTGGACTGCTGTCTCTTCAACTCTGATCTGGACACCAGAAAGACACTGGAGACATCATTGCTATTACTACAGTTCACAATCTCTGAGTTTGATTGATTTCTGCTGATTTCCTGCTCTGTTAATGTTGTAATTGTTGGTTTGGAGGAAGTGACAGTAGAAAGGCACTAGCACTAGCTCTGCAGCTAAAGCTACTCATGGATTCTACTGATGCTCTCAGGCTGAACCGCTGCTCCTTACACCACACATAGAACTGAATGGTCATTAAAATGCTGTTGGTTTACTGGGGTTAGATACAAAAGACTTGAAATGTACTTTGTCCAAAATACTTTGCCTTATCAAGTTTATTTCTATTCAAGCAACTTTTGCAAACTTACAGATTGTAATCATTTTATTATGAGAAAAATAATGTTTTTGTGTGTAACTGTTTATTGTTTGAACTCTTTAGGGGCCTTTAAGATCACTACTGTTTGTTAATCATTTATGCAATACGTTTTAAATAGACAATTTTACTGTTTCATTCCAGTGATTTATAGAATAATGCTCTTGATTAAAATGTGTGATCTGTCTAGGATGCACCAACAGCAAATGGTGGAAGACATTTTGTCTTCTGTAAAGATGTACTGAAACAAGTACCACATAATTACAGTTCATGAACAATGACATGTTTTATTTAACACAATGTAGCAGATGTGGTCTACCTGCTGCCTTCAGTCTTCAGTTTTGTGGTGAAACACTGAACAGATGAAACATAATAAGGATTTATGCACATCATTTGCTGTTTCAGTGTTGAATTCTATTTGATTCTAATATATAGGTTACTTCTTTATGTGTAGTACTGTTAGTTGAAAAAGTTGCCTCTACGTTGTGTCTTTAAGATGACTAAGTCATTTAAATCTGTATTTATACTGATTATAGAGCTGCCTCCATTTCTGCTTCAACCCCAGTGCATTCTCTTGTCACACATGTTACTGCTGTTCCCTTTATTTCACTTAAATATTAGTGATTTGATCCTTTTACTGACTCAGTGTTTGACATCTTGACTGTAATACCATTGTATTAATATACAACATATCTCTGTGAGATGAATAACTCAGTAAACTTTCATATTGAAACCCTTAAATTTGTGTTTGTTTGTTTGTATGTCTTTGACTGACACAGCATTAGCTATAATATGATATTTGCAAAATAGAAGCACTTAATTACAATAACAAGAAAACAAATACTGTTCAAAAAGGAGTGTGAAGAATCCCGCCCTCTCTGCTATAAACAGGTATTACTGTCAACATAATCATCTTAATAACATAAACCATATGAACGCACTTATAATAGAATGTGCACTATGTGTAAGTTACTTTGTACTTAGTAGCTTTGTGATGTATGTGTACATACATCACATTATTACATACATTATGTGTCTCCAGTAGCACTCTATTAGACCTTTCTGAGGTGATTGAAGCAGTACTGTAGCCTCTGCAAAATTCAAAGTCATGATTTAATACTCACAGAACCACCTTTCATCAGATGACTTCTGAGACCAGATTGGTGTGTGTGTGATTGCAGGATGGCGTAATGGCAGTCATGTACATTGTCAGCGAAGGTGATATCACTCGCCAAGATCCAGCTTGAGCCAGTTAAACACATGATGCATTAGAGCCTTTATCCTGAGCATTAGTCTGGGGAGTGAGGATCAGCAGCACACCAGCCCGTCTGATCTCAGCTCATAATCTCAGTGTCAGAAACTTATCGATTCTCTGTAAACAGCGCGTGATGGCTGCACTGGCTTTTTAGGAGCATGAGTAAACAGTTATAGGTACAGGGGAATTCATGATTCCATTTGTGATGCTCTTTTAAACGCAGACATTACTAGTTAAATGATGCAACAATATATATGTTGTATTTGATAAAATGTAGTAGTCTGCTGTAGAACCAAATGAAGAGCAACTGTCTCTTTCTCAGTAATAAAGAGGGATGGGTGCACGTTCATAATTATTCTGCTGTGCTAACGATGGCAAATATTGTAGCTTGAGTCATATAACATTTCATACGCCCTATATGTCACACAAGTATAGAATTCAAATGTGTGCTTCTTCAGGGTGGGTCACTATGTAGTAAAGAGATAAGATAAGATAGAGGTAAGCATACATAGTGAGGATAACAGTCGACATTTGTTATTTTAGCCATGAAGAATATAACGTCACATAAAAGGCTGTCAAACTGAACTGAAAAGAAACTGAGCTATCATTTTATCTATGATGGGGGTGGGGTCTCAAAAACAAAATTCACATTATGTAATACCAGAGGAATTCCTTGTACATATGCTGGTGCCTCCTGTGATTCTTCTATTATTGATTTCTGGGGCTGCTACTCTAAGAGCCAGCAATAATCTCATAAATCCTCCATGGCCGTTCTTTATTTAAACCAAATGCTCTGGGTCTGCACCTCTGCAGTGGTCGACCCTAGGCTCCCTCTGTCATCCAGTCACAACAATAATGACTTCTTATCTGTTAGAGCCTGTCATGTGACCTTTGGCATGTCAGCCCATTATTGCATGTATGCCATTAACCTTAGACATCCACTGGGGCCTGGATGCTACTGTGTCGATCGGCCCTCTGTAAATTATTGATGCTGAAACATAAGTTCATGTGCCATAGTGCTCTGCCTGCCATTGATGGATAGTGGCCTGATTGTACGTCTACTGGAAACACATCTGCTCTCAGAATTATAATTACTGTGTAGTTGTTTTCTGTAGAGATTTCATATATTTGTGCAAATACTTTTTTAGGCTTAATTGTAATAACTGTGCACATAGCAGGGATCTTTTCGCTGTAGACTGGTAAACACAAAGCCTGCCTCTTTAATCCACTCTGTAAATAGTCCTATTTACTCATATAGATGATACAATGTGAGCAGCATGTCTCAACCGTAGTGGATGCAAGACATTAAAGGCCTCTGTTTACCAAAGCCAGGATCTTGAGCCAGGATCTTGCTCAAGATGTACCTAGCTGGAGGATATTGTGCATGTTTTGGGTTGATGGGGGAAACTGGAGCACCGGAGGAAACCCCCCCAGACACGGGAGAAACATGCAGACTCCACACAGAAAGGCCCTGGTGCCTGGTCCGGGACTTACTTTTTTTGGGTTGTTTTTATACTGGGAGAATCAATGTTATCTGTTGCTGTGTGGATTTAAAGCTTGATTGATTGACAGTACATATTGGCCTCCTGTAAGTCATTGTATTTATTTTATTTTTTTATGTTATGTTATGTTTTTTATGTTATGACTTCTTCTCACCATGCTAGGTCTATGTAAAACGGTCCATGTATTAATGTGAATGCATGTTAAATCAGGTTTGGTTTGATTACCCCACCTCATGCCCAAAGTTGTGGCAGACTCCAGACCACTCGAACAACCAAAGATATTAACGATCGAATGATATCAATTATTTTAATACATTGCACCTAAAACATCTGTATAGAGGCATTGCTTCATTAGACACACAGACCAATAATCATTACAGGTAGAAAATGTCTATCATTTTTCTCAACCTGTGGGCAAATCATAGTGTCTGAAAAAAAAATCACACACAGGAAGCAGAAGATGTCCCAAAGGTGTGACCCCAATTAATGCAGCCATCTAGCGTGTCTGAATTGGACTCAACCTTCAGTGACCGCACTCTTCCCAAAGTCTGTTGTCCATCCTCAGCCTCAGTTCTTCAGGGGATTCTGGTCACCTCCTGCTCTTTCCACAGCTGTCTGTTTGTCGGTCAGTGCTGCTCCATGTATTGATGTTTCAAGGACCCAGTCAATGTGAGTGCGCTGACATGTCTGGATTTTTGCGCTAACTGGACTGCTGTAGTCAGAAAGCCTTTGTATTTTGATGACTGCTGTGATCGATTTGCCCTAACAACTTCTTACAGCTTCTTACAACTGACAAGGTATGAGCTTGCACGTTCAAAAAAGCTGATCTCCCAAAAGCAATCTACCGAGCCAATGAATATTTGAGACACAAGGTGAAATACTTGTGGTAGAAATTAATTGCAAAACATAGTGACTATACAGTAGGTGTGTTTGGCAGTTTTCTATGAGTCTGTGAAAATGTCTGACATCACTGAAGCTGTTGAGAATCTGATGCTCGGGGATTCAACACACAGCCTTCATGCTGAGGAAGGCACACAATCACAAAGAAAATTTGTTTCCTGCCCAGTTACAGCAAGGCTAACCAGAGTAATATTCTAAAGCTTTTGTGTATGATGAGCGTCAGAGGTACAGAGGCCAGTGTATGCTTGAGTGACCACTATGAATCCATGCATGCCTTATCCAGCTACATCCTACACATACTTCAATATACTCTATAGTAGAGGATTCATTGGTTTCTTTGTGGTTGATCGCACATGGAAATGCCACACAGCCTCTGACAGAGTGATTGACAGATGTCCTTTAGAGGCATGTGTCCCTGGAGAGTGGCTGCTCAGTGGTCAGGAGAGCTCAGTAATGCGACATGATTATGATAGATGATGCCTATGGGACAGGGCCACCTTGTGGATCAAACATAAAGAAATGCGACATTGAGAAATAGCTTGACTGAAAAGTTTGATTTGATTGAACACTCTGAGATTAGGCTCATCATCATGTCTCTCTGGGGGAGCAGCTGGGAAAGTGCAACACGACAAATGCAAAATACTCCAATTGTCTTCTGAAGTGTGAGGGAATATAGCTTTTTTGTCAAGATATTCATAGTTAATATACTAAAAATAAATATACCAAACATTGCGATGATGAAAAATCACAGGGAGCTGCTGGTGTACCCAAACTAGTGGTGCTCTTGGCAAGGGTGAAAGTTCATTAAGAATTCAAAAAGAAATTCAAGGCACTCATTTCGTTTGCAAAATGTAAAAAGCCTTTATTCCATTTAGAGCTATTAAAGAAATCGATGTGTGTCGGCTTCTGCCTTCTTCAATGTGTGAATGCAGACAAAGGAAGGCACTCATTTATACTCACGGCTGGATGTAGTTGTCTCTTTGGGCACTAGAGGCATCCAAAAGTTGGTGGTTTTGTACATATGAAACAAAACTGGCATTATATTAATACATAGAAAACCAGGCCTGCATGACTTGTTGCTTGGAGAACATCAATTCAATCCTCTTTGTTTAAGGCGTTGGATTTGACACTTTTAGGGTGGAGTCATTTCCATGGTGAGCCTCTATATAATGCTTGGCCCTGGGATAGTTCAGATTACCAGTCCGGATCTCTGCTCAGACAGATTTTATATGTCTTATTATTAACTATGTCCATAAAAGAGCCCGTCGTGACCATATTTTCACAATATCTACAATGGCCACAACGAAAGTTACCATTCTGAGACCGTGTGTTAGGTCTGGAGGCAGGCAAATAGCTCTATCTTAAAACTGATTCCAGGGGGCTCAGGAGGTGGAGAGGTCGCTCAAAATAATGTCCCAGTTTTTCTTAATGATTTGTTTTATTTTGACTGCCTCCTTACTATAACATGTGACTAAATAAGTCTTCTGTGCTGGTGCCTGTTGAGATTTGGAGGTTCTCTCTGATGACAGGGCTCTTATGAACCTGAGTCAGAAGCCGTGGTGAATAACCCCTTTGAATAAAGCATTGCTGCATATCGATAAATTGGCTAGAATTATGATCAGAGTCACATATGTGCAGCTGTCTATAAGGAATACTTTTGGATCAGCCATGGGGGTTGGAGACTATGCATGCAATACTATCGCATTCAGTGTTTTTCCCAAATATTGACATATGTAAATTGCTGTGATTGTATTTAATTATTTTTAGGTCCAAGAAATGTATGATTTTACTGTCGTATTCTACACTTAAATCGTCATTAAGACTGTTTACATATAAACTCCAGTAGTTGAAAAAGAGGATGACATCATCAGTATATCTGCCCCACCACACTATTTTGTCTTTGAAAGGATTATAATTTGAATGTATATATAAATCCTCCTAAAGTCCTAGAAATAGATTCACATAATTTGGAGCAAAACATGCACCCATAGCTGTCCCTTTTTCTGGTTTATATAGAATACATTATTATTTAGAATTGTATATTTTAAAGTTGTATAATGAAGTCTGTAGGTGCACTCTTATTTCCCAGATGGTGTCTTAGGGCCTCTAGTCTCTCTTTATGTTACTATACAGAGATTCTATATCTATTGTTGCCATAATGCAAGAGCCAATATTTGCCAGTTGTGTAATTTTTTGAAGCACTTGAGTGCTATCTTGTATGTAATTGAATCCACTTATAATTGGCCGACTGGGGGGATTATCTAAATTTCTATGGACCTTTGGAAGCATGTAAAAACAAGGAAAGTGTGGTGTTCGACAAATCAGAAACTTATATTCTTTATAGATTATTATATTTAGATCCAGTTAATCCCGTTTTTTTGGGGGGCATTGTGCAATTATTCTAGGTGTTTCTATATTGTCCATTGGGTTTGCAGTGAGGAACGTTGTAACTGCTGTATAGAGGTTTTCTCTGAAGAAGGAGATAGCTGCATATAGCCTCCTTAACTACTAAGTGCTAGGGGAAACACTTAATAATACATGTGGTTCAATTAAGCGTCTATGAGTGGATTCTCCTTCTGTGGTTCTCTCAGACGTTTTCCTTGGGATTCTTTTTTTTTAGTGTGTTTTTTTAATATCCTGATCAAAGCTCTGTAAGGACAAGGACCATGATCTTGTACAGTCTGTAAAGCTCATTGGGGAATCATGTTGTGGTTTTGGGCTGAACAGAAATAAATGTCTTGTCTCCTGGGTTTGTATTAGTCCAGAATCAAAACAAACACGTTCAAACGGTAATACTGGAGACGTGAAAAACACAATGCAAAACAAGATCCTTGATGAAGGCCACCTCTGTGCTGTACTTATTCAGCCTGACAGTAAAACAATGTGAATTTTCTTCCTGCATGAATTTACAAATTAATAGAGAATGCATACGACTGTCCTCATTATGTCATTAAAACAAGCAAAAACAAAAGTCTGAGCTCTCTTCTGGTACTCTCCAGGGCTAGTCTATTGTTTTATCCGGGGCTTCTACACTGGAAAAATGACCTTACGTGAAAGATTTAGGAAATACAAATTAACTCCAAGAAATATTTTTGCATGAACTACAAAAATGTGTTGTCAGATTTATTTTACAGCGTATAGTTGTGTGTCGTTATTAAAGTTCCCACATTCATGTAAACCCTTTTATTCCTGGTCGGAGTCTCAGGACAAGGGCCTATTGCAGCAATTATGGGCTTTAGGCGGGTCACAACATGGACCAGTTGGGCTTCACTCTAACATGTATTTGCTACTGAAAATATTTTTGACACTTTAAGGCCCTGTCCACACAGAGTATAGGCATATCCACTAAGGTTTTTTATCGTTAGGGCGTTTCTCTCTGGGAGCCTGAAAACATCATTTTTTAAAACCAGGTCCCAGAGTGGAAAGCTTCTCCGCGTTTGCAAGCTCTTTTCTGAAACAATATTGTTGTAGCTCCGCCTCCCAGTGTTTTCACAGCAGTATCACAGCACCCCCTATGGGCCCGGCATACACACTACAGCGTTTCAGACGAGAAACATTTTTAAAACTTTTGTCTCCATGTGAACAAACACAATGCAAAAATGATTCCTGGGTTTTTACAGTGTTTACAATCCCACACATAGAACCATCACTTTAGCATCACTGTCTATTATCAGATGTTCAACTTGGGAGCCATCATGCCCTTGTATCTTAGCCTGTCTTCTGCATAAGAGGCAAATAGCAGCCAGGGGAGGCAGGCAGGCAATTTGCTGGATCGTGGCTCTCCGAAGAAATACACACTTCCACAGCTTGCTAAGAGGCATTTTTATTCACCTTAACACCTTCGCAAAGAGCCTTGTACAGGAATGTTGCTGAGGCGTGTGTTTCTTTGGCCCTGCGATTGCATTAAGTGCTGTTGTGGGCCCGTGTTTACCTTTTTGCCTTTGAGGATGCTTGTAGGTGGTGTCTGTACGCATCTCTCGTGATGATATATACAGGAGGCGGGCTGGAGGGGCTGTCGGAGTGCCTGTCTGAATGGAAGAACAGGCCGCTGAGGTTTATAAATAAAACTGACAGCGGGCACCTAGCAGAAGCCTGACTTGAATGTTCAAAAGGTTAGGCTAGGGAAATCTCAAGCTCCAAAATGCACACTCACTAGGTATAAATATGAAATAGGATTGCCCCCGTGGAGAGCCACTCTGGAGTGTTGTGACGCAGTTGTAGTGGAGGGAAGAGTGCATTTGATGGAACAACTGTAGAGGGGATATGCAGATTTTTTGGAGGATTCATTTTCAAAGCTTAAACCTGAAGTTCAGCAGAAATATGTCTTCAGAGGATATCGACAGAGCAACATAAACTTCACTGCTAACACTAAAAAGGAAAGAAAATTGCCAAGGATTTGAGGTGATGAATCTTGGCTCCAGAGGAATTAGATTAGATTTTTGTGAATGTTCTTGTACCATACTTGGTGTATCGCAATTGGGATATCAAAGTCAAATTGGCTGGGTTGCAGGTGACGTCACAACATTCTATAGCCCTATACTTTTTGATGAGAGAGTCAACATTTTTGGATTTTTTTGGAGGGATATTTCTTGTATATAAATCCCATACAGTTAATATAGAATTCTGCCCCCATCGAGGGTATGACATCATCACATTCTAGAACCTGCAACCCAGTAATAGGCTGAATGCGGCACAAGCATAAACTAAAGAAATTATAAAATGTCCTTATACATTCATTCATTGATGGTGCCACTGGCAGCTCATTCAGTGTTTTAAATATATATTTTTCTCCATGTCTTTTGGAAGCATACATTCTATCATTCATTATAACCATGGAGTCTTAACAACATCTACAGTATATAGCTTCAAATGACGCAGCTGAAGGTCATTATCAAAGTGTTTTCATTTTCTATGTCACTACATATTATACTGTTGGTAAACATGCATGTTGAGCTTAATGTTTTTTTTTCCCTGCTCTGACAGCACAGAAGTCAAATTGCTAACCCTGGGGAGTCTCCTAAAGCTGCTCTGTATTAAAAAGCTTGGTTTAGAACATAGGATTATTATGTTGTCTTTGATTTCCTAAAGAAAATGTTCTCTTTATTTACCCTAGCTAAAATTACTGCTCAATTCACAAAAAAGTAACTATGCACTTTTACGCCAATATTCCCAGTTCGAAATAACCAGCCAGACAAGTAGCAATCTGTGAAAAACATTCATTTTCAATTTATATATATATATATATATATATATATATACTTACCTTGCCATTTCTTCTATACTTTTTAATTAAATGGATTACCTTTCAGTTGCTTATTACCACTTCAACAAAAACTGTGGTCTGAACTCTATATATGAAGAAACTGCACCAAATCCATTTAGTCCTTAGCACATATGTTAATTACAGCACATTTCAGGTAACTGGCTCATTAGGCTGTTTGAGAGAATGCCAAGTGTGTGTGATGCAGCTCAAAGAAAAATAAATCTCAGATATGAAACATATTGTAATTAAGGGTCTTTGAGGAAGCCATCCATCAGAGCCTGTTGTCGCCAATTAGCCATCCACAATTTAAAGATACCGTCCAGCTTACAGAATGCACACCTTTTGGTCAATTATCAAAGGTGTATTCATCAAAATGCTCACTGTTTACATATCAACTAATCAAGTAACATTGTTTATGTTTGCCTCTCAACCACGTGCTTGATTATCTGTGCCCTAAGCTACTCTTTGCTTCCTGGTTTCCTTCTAGGTTTTGATTGTTAGAAAACTCTGATTAAAAAGTTTTTACTGGAGCTTCCTTCATTCTTTTTCCATTTCATGATTATTTTTTCACGGCCAGAATGAGGTTTCGAAATCTGTTCAGTTCAGAAGATGTTAAGTGAGCCCCTTGGAGATAATAGTCCTGTCCATTTCCCTTGGCCCCTAATGCCACAGAAGTATTACTCGTAAAAAGACCTACATGCGTTTTTTTTTATTTTATTTTTTTTCTCTGGACACTGGAGGTCAAGGTAGCTCTGCTTTTTTAAATTTCCCCGTCTCTTCTTTTGTTCCTGTCAGATGATTAGTATATAGTGTCTCAACCCACTTATTTCACTGCCAGCCGGAGGATACGCTCCAATAACTCCTCAGCAAGAAAAAGGCTGAATCTTGTGCATTCTCTGCTTTTCAAATCAGATATCTGAACCAAGAACATCCAGTCAAATCAAGTGAACACCTAAAAATGGAAGGTCATTTATATGATCGACACAACACGGCAACATAAAAGGTGTACACTTTTGAAAATGATGAAATTGGATCCATGTTTGCGTAAAGAATATAGTTTTAGGGAACAAGAGCGGAGGAAAAAGAGCACTTCTGTTAAGTCAATAACTTGCACAACAGCTATAGCACCTTGGGGTAATATCACACCAACCTGAAAGAGCCATAAGTGGGTATTTATTGAGTAACTGTCATAGCTCCTATTTCTATTGAAAGTATAATGGAAAGAGCAAAGTGCTTGTTTGTGAAAAATGATTTAAATTAATATAGGGATACTGAACAACCATGTGATACATACAATACAGTTAATACAATACTTTAAAGGGAGCCTGTATTTCAAGTATTTTTAAATTAATTTAGTATCACGTCATGTAAAAAAATACAATTATTGTTGAACATTAGTAAACAATCATTTTTGGGAGCTTTATTTCAGCTGAAAATCAGATGTATGTTCTTTTCAGGCATTTTTTCCCTTGGCTCACATGAAAACAATGGGAAGTAGAACCATGGTATTTTTCTTTTGTGACTTTGTGAAAAGCTCATGAAAAAGTCAACATCTCGGCATATAGCATTACTTATGAATAATTAAAACAATAAACAACGTTGGGTATAATTTTGATGAGGAAACAACGTTACAACATGGTAGACGTTAGATAGCTTCAAAAAGTTTAGTTAGCATAATACATTGATCTGGAGAACAAGACTTGGACTTAAAGCCCCAAATGTACATACAATAATGGCTGACCTTCATAATTGAAAATAATGGGACGCCGCATTTGAATGTCAGCCATCTAACAGCTCCATTTGCTCAGAAAGCCTAACTCCTCGGGGAGCTGATTAGGTGAGAGTTGAGAGAGGAGTTGCTCACCTAATTCCCAGTTGGGGGAACACTTAGACCGTCTGTAATGAAGAGAGGTGGACGTGATATTTGAATGTCATCTGTACCTCCGGAGACACGTCCAATTTGGCAGTGTACAATAATAATGTCAGGATGGAGCCGTGAACTGGACTGTTATCACAAGAAGAGAGGCGCTGGGTTATTCGTTTTGTCTGGGGTTAGAGGGCTACATGGGTAAGGGCTGGCTGTTCATTTAAGGAGGGTACCTCTATGACAGGGGTGTCCAAACTATGGCCCGGGGGCCAAATGCGGCCCGCAGAGCAATTTTTGTGGCCCTCAAGCTTACCTCTCAATTGGCCCAAAAAGTCTTTTTACTGCCTGTGACGTTACATAATCCAACTAAAAGACAGCATTCAATGTGTAACAAGAGATCCTTCCACTTTTCTCTGTGGTTATTATATAGAGGGACACTCAGTAAAAAAAACTGCCAGAAGATATGTGTCCAGAAAACAGAACGTCCTTTTGGTGAAGCAACATCGGTCAACTCAGAGAGTGGCCCTCCTTGGTATTCATTTTTGACAATGTGGCCCTCAGTGATAAAAGATTGGGCACCCCTGGTCCATGAGAACGTCCGATTTGGTCTATCTTTGGTTCTTTAGACAATGGCATGACTAGGTTTTCAAAATGTCATAACTTGATATTACTTTCTGATGTGTTTTATTTGGGGGCATTAGGACCATAGTGTGACATACTGTTAGAGAAACATCATAATACGTGTTTTTGTTGCTGTTGTTTAGTCTAGTATCAAAATACAGTTGTCAATATCAGTGGGATTTGAATTCTTTAGTATGTAAGTAAAGGTGACATAGATGAAGATAAATAAACATCAGGAATCATAAAAAGATGACGTATGGGTTTTTTTGTATTGTTATTATTTATTCATAGCTTCAAAGTAGGAACAGTATTCCATGTGACAGTTAAAGTACTTCATTCAGTGAACATATTCATTCAGAATGTACGCTGAAATATCCTAACTACTTTATAAATATAGATTGCGCTGTACAGTAAAATGAATTACTTTCTTATTAACCTCAAGCTACACAATAATATTTAGGTAAAAAACTAAATCAATTAAGAATTCTACATCCTATGTCAATGTATGCCAACATATATCATCCACTGTTTTACCCACTTTTACTCGCTTTATTTATGTTCTTTTCTGTGGCATCTTATTTAGGCGCAGCTGTGACAGGCAGGGGCGGGATGGCAGCCAGTCTATTGTCACCTATATCATTATGTATCCTCCTTTGAGCCCTGACAAGTCCTCCATCATACATTTGAGCCCCCCCGATGCAGGGAGGAATGTGGCCTGTCACCTGAGGCCAATCTCCCAGACACTCCACTTTTTAGTTCCTGTCACTCTGCGGTGCTGACCTGTGATTGGCTTTTCTGCTTGTATACACACGTGTGGATGTCCTTAACAATGTGACATGTTGACAGGCGGGAGAGTTTTTTTTTTATTTTTGGGTGGGGGAAGGATAGAAAAACACAATTGAGAGGCAGTATCTTCAAGTCATGTGTATTCTGGGATATTCTGGGTTTGTGAAAACAGTCAATGCACTAATGAATAGGGAACAAAACAATATGTACTTCAATGTACATACAGTCCCTTATGGCAAAGAATCCTGGAAATATGGTTAAGAGAAACATATACTTTATCATCCCTAGTGTACCCTTAAGCATAATGAAAGACATATAAACAAAGAAACACAATTAGATACATGGAAAAATTGCATTCAAATAAACCTAAGAAATGTATTACTAAAACACATGATAACAGAGCAAAACTCGACCGAACACTTGGGTCACTTGGGTCACTTGGGTCACTTCAATTCAACTCAATTCAATTCAATTAAATTGTATTTATATAGCCATATATCACAACACAGTTGCCTCAGAGGGCTTCACAAAAAGAGATGTATGTAAACAATAAACAATAAACAGGGTCATTGCAAACACTTGGGTCACTTGGGTCCCTTTATTGTCCCTGTTGGGAAAGGTGTCCTCTGCATTTGACCCATCCCTAAATGACACTGGGTCAGGAGCAGTGGGCAGCCACCGTGCAGCACCCAGGGACCCATCTCCAGATCGTCAGCCACGATCTTGGTCAGGATGTACCTAGCTAAAGGATTAACCTATTGTTCATGTTTTGGGTTGATGGGGGAAACTGGAGTACCCGGAGGAAACCCACCCAGACACGGGGAGAAACATGCTAACTCCACACAGAAAGGCCCTGGTGCCTGCAAAGAGACTTGGAGACTTTCCTCTCCAAAATGCTTCATTCATGAGAGCCTATTTAACTTGGAATAAAATTGTAACCTTTTGACTGAGAAATGGTACTCTGTGAATCCATTTATGGCTGAATCAGGGACTGTGAATCTAGCGCAATAACAGGATATCTAAGCCTAAATCTAAAGCTACCGCCTCAATAATCACTCATCTAGTCTGGCAAAAATGATACTTTAATGTACAACAGTAAATCATCAGGGTGTCAAAACAGGAGCCGCTCTGTCCTGCTCCCACTGTTATACACGGTCTACAAAGTGATATATGCATCTGTAAATGGCTGTAGGTACAAAGTAAAAATTTAATAGTGAATGAAATCAACCAGAAAAAAGGCTCATTAGACAATCAGCTATTCTTCCATGTTTATTTGTATCGGGAGAATTCCATGGGGTTCACCACCAGGACACACAATGGAACTTTGAAATGAAATTCAAAAGTGCTGTGGCCCCATTAAAAACTGCATGCTGCCCATTAAATCCTAAATATGTACACTAATCCAAATACAAGACAATTATCTCCCTCAATATTTCTTTTAAAAAACATACACCATACAGGCTGTCGGGTAAAAGCTTAAAATGATTGTATTTAGTAAATTGTAGAAGTTGACATACTCTTATATATTATAATCATTTATTTTCATGTTTACATTTTCCAACAGTCTGATGGCCAACCTTCATTACCTTTCAGGCCCACCAGGAGGACAAGACAAACCACAATGCAAACTTATACTAAAATCTAACAGGAGAATATAAGGATTGTCTCCTTCCACTTCTGACTGACTTTGTGCTGTTAAGAACAAACAATTAAAATGAAATGATATGCATTGTGTACATTATAGAACTCCGCAGGGGCAATGGTTCAATATGTCACTTAAATAATATAATATACTGTAAATGGTGTTTTAATACTGGGAAAATCAACTGAGAAGTGTAAAACAAAGAACTTGAAGTCTTGTTTGTCCTTGAGAAAAGGGTATTGTGATGTGTACAAACACATGAACACAAATATAGTCACCACAGGAGAGTGCTCTGCTACCTGCCGTCTGTGGGTCAAGAGCCGCTCTGTACACTTGGATTGTGTCCAGCTTCTATGAACTCCTGCAGTCAGGAACTAAAACATTAGAACAGGTGGATTTCCGGGCTGCTTCAATTAATGCCCTTATCATTACAGAGAGTGGCAAATACAATCTGCCTGTGGTGAGTGGATAAGCCCTTTAGTCTGTATAGTCCACTGAGTCCACTTTTATTATATTATATATATATATTATATATATAAGTAAAAATACTATTTCTTTGAGTTGACAGCAGTGGACATTAAAAATCAATCAACTCAGAATGATGACATGACATCTCAAGTTAGTGAATATGTACAATTCTAATTCATATTTATGATTTTTAATTTGCTGGCAGGCGTCATTTGTGTTCATACGTGCTGCTTTTGTACGCCTATACTGCCTGTTACTTTATTTTAGACACTGTCTAAATGCAGCTTGCTGCCTGCTCCTGCCACAGCGTCCATATTCCACTGTCCACTGGCCTGGGAAACGCCCCACTAAGCTTCTGTGCCTGGACACTGTTGGTCACTGCTGTTTTTATTTTGGTCTACTCACTGTTACTTTTATCATCGTGCTCTTTGGTCCCCTGTTTTAATGCTTGTTATGTTTTGCTTCACCTTAGGGTCTGGTCCGAGCATGGCCGCCCGCATGGTGGAGGGTTTGGTGTATAGGGTTTCTCTTCCGTGTGTTGTGGTATTTTTTGCACATCCTTCACATCGGTACACTTAAGTTGCCCTTAAGGTTCATTTTGTTGTGCGGAGTGGGACCTCTATCCCAGAGCCTATGTGCCATGTGCACCTGCGGCCGACCAGCCCACTTGGTATTTTATTGAGGTAGTTTAATGAGTAGATCATATTCCCTTTTAATATTGAATGTCTTAGGATTTGATATATTTTGTAATCAATTTTGTTAAAACTGACCCTCTCTTGACCACCATATGCATTTTAGAACCTGTATTTGATCTGGTTTTTAAGTAGAGAGCCCTGGCCTCTCCCTACCCACTCAGTTACACATGGATTAGTGAATAATGCAGTGAGCTTCTGCCTTCCAGATATGCCACCCCATCTGATCCAAGTCACAGACCATGCTGCTTCCTGTCAATATGATAAAAGCCTATCTCCACAGTGCAGATACACAGGTAATCTAGCGCAGCAGGAGAGAAGAGAGGAGTGTTTTTGTATGTTCCATTTTTCAAGTCCAAGTTGTTTCTGTTGGATTTAAATGTATTTTATATAAAAGTTTTAAAATATCCCAGTATAGAAAAGATTCAGAGCATCCATTATGAAACATGTGCCGTAGCCACACAACCTAATGGCTGCATTAACTCAGTCCCTATGACGGCAAAGTACATATGGAAACTTTCAGTAGGACTAGTAAGTGTGATTTGAGATTCACAGTGTCAGCAGCAATGACCAGTGCTTTAGCTAATTATATCAGTGAAACGACGATATTATGGAATCACGTCAGTACACGTCCGCGTCCGCAGATCTTAGCTGTGAACACGATAACTCAAAAAAACGGATCAGTTTCAACATTTGCACACAGGTGCATACCATAAAGATGCCAAACTGTATCAATTTGGGGACTTCTACAATGAATATTAATTAAGTAACTAATTAATTATAGGCCAAAACTGTGAATGCAATAACTCAAAAGGTTTTTGTTGGATCTTTTTCAGCTTTTGCACACAGGTACTTCTACGATTATTGACAATTAAATAATTAACAAATTAATTGATTTTATTGAGCCAATAATCCTGCTGAACATAAATGGAATAATTGCACAGTGATCCGGGCAATTGTATACGTAATGTACATAGGCACATTACAGAGGTCAAATAAAGAATGCCTCAATAGCGCCCCCATGTTTATGACCCCTATGGGACCCTGGACACACTTACTTTGGCAGAGAGCAATGAAACTTGGTGCAGTGATACAGCCTCTAACGTGCACATACTTTGCCCGATTAGGGTCAAACCTGAAATACCTAATTACCCCCCGGGCCTGAACACATCTGACCAATATGATGGCAGTTACCTCTATAGTGCCCCCTATAGACTCAAAGAAGAATGGAATTTTAGGGAATTTTACAAAATCATCCAGACAAATCAAAAAAGTCAAATAGACCCTTCCCATGTTTGTCATGGTTTGTGGGCGGGAACTCTTAATTGCTCGTTAACAATATAAAAACCTTTAGAAATCACACAATGTCTGATTTAAGGTGCCAATTGTGGCAGA
>JAVQKC010028594.1:0-12745 GCA_036025475.1 Philypnodon macrostomus | reverse complement strand
GGTAATAGAAGAGAGTGAGGTGGTGATAGAAGAGAGTGAGATGGTTCTGCTGCTGAGGTGGTAATAGAAGAGAGTGAGGTGGTGATAGAAGAGAGTGAGATGGTTTGGCTGCTGAGGTGGTAATAGAAGAGAGTGAGATGGTTCTGCTGCTGAGGTGGTGATGCTGAGGTGGTAATAGAAGAGAGTGAGGTGGTGATAGAAGAGAGTGAGATGGTTCTGCTGCTGAGGTGGTAATAGAAGAGAGTGAGATGGTTCTGCTGCTAAATTTACGTTTTATCTTTACACGGTTTTCTGACAGACCGCTATAAAATGTGAATTAACGTTTTTTGTGTAAACCAGTCTTAGTCAATTAAAAGTGATTCATCGGTTTTCTGTCAAGGGAGTTGGTGAGTGGCCATGAAGGATGGTAGTGTTGTGAAAGAGAGAGATAATTGTGATACTTGGACTCTAGTGAAGAGGCTCCCATTGGGCAAACAGTCAGCCCAGAAAGCACAAGGAATTATGAGCCAATCTAGCCAATGTTATGATCACTGCGAAGCCCAGAAAACAATTCACATCTAATAGCTTATATCTTCAGTCAATTTAATAGCCTTCTACTGGTAAATGGATATAACTAAATCTAAATATTCTTCTCCTAATAGCCACAAGATCCAATAAGCAGATTCCGTATAGTAGATCAAGTTAGGAGAGCTGGGTTGCAGTTTCTGTCAGCTAGCGTGCTAATTAGCCCAACTAGCATGCTAATTAGTGGTGCAGGAAGTCAACAGTAGCCTACTGTTATTATTATTAGGCACTGCAGACTCTGGAATTAGCTCATAGAAGTTTGTTTTTGTCGAAGAGTGGGTTGTTAGCAAGTTTGCACACTCAGTACCCCATTGTCTTGTATAGTGTAGCTGGACCTGTGAAGAAACATTGGTAACTTGAGTTCATACCTCACGTCTGTATTGATTACTATGACACTTATGTTGTTTTTGTCTATATAGTGTTGGTAAAGGTATGGATTGCTCTGCGAATGTGTGGTTACTGCAAGCCCATTATGACACAGACTAGAATCCTAAAGGAGCAAGCAATAATCAGTTATTTTACTATCTTCAGCTGAGCTAGTATTTTCAGTTTATATGAGTAAAAGCGGCAGAAATGCTAGGTTCAAAATTAATTACATTTCAACAAAAATACCTTGTCTTAATAATAGGCATTAGAGAGTAGTGCAATAATTACAGTTATCGTTAACAGCAAAGGTTTAGTGTTAATGATTTGCTAAATGGGTTGCCATGACAGCACCGTGACAACCCACAGAGACGAGAGAGAGAGAGGGAGGGAGTGTGTGAAATCCAGTGTACGCTGACATTAAGTCAGTTTTGAATGTACCCCACCAAAGGGAAGTCAATTTAGCTGCCTCACATTGAGCTGCTCCATTAGTCCTCACATGTCTATTATCATGGCTGCTGCGGTGTGCCTCCAGACGCCATTCAGAATGTTTTAACAAAGCATCAGGAACTTCAAATCTAGACTCTTCACATGGGTCTAGCACTGAAATAATAGTGCTCTGGTGTGTTTCCAAAATGTAGTTAATCAAAGTTTACTATAGTTTTTAGTCTTGTCACTTAATAGATCTCAAATAATGGATTACTAACTAAGAATACAGCAAATAAAGTTATAGTGTGAATCAACTAGGACTGAACAAGGTCTAAACCAGGTCTTAAATAGTTTAAAACCAGGTGTATACTTAAGATAGTATTATTATTGTTTATTGTTAAGAAATCCTTGACTAATATTATCTTCACACATATTTTGAAAGTACTTCATTTTTACAAAAATACATACAAATTCTGAATCTAAATTTTTTAGCCTTCAGTTACATAGTGGTGGGGTCAATAAAAGTGATTCTAATAGACCACTAATTTACACACTAAACTCAAGAAACTAAACAAGAAACTACAGAAGTTGTATCTCAGGGTGAGGAAGATATTTCACCTCTGAGCAATGTTGGTCCTCAAAATATGAACACCGAAAGCTTTTGATTGTGGCTGTTCTGAAATTCTAAGTGCTTGAAATCCTGCACATGTGGTTTAAAGGAACTAATGCACTCAAGAGCATGAAATGACAGAGCCATCCTTCACTTTGCTCCAAGTAAGAATCAGCTTGAAGGACTCCGTGAGGTGCATGGCCAAAGAAGCGTTGGAGAAGCCGCGGCACAGTACTTTGAGGTTAATGAAACAACACACAGTACTTTAGCTGTGGGCAAAGCAGACAAGTGGAAAAAGGTCGAAGAGTAGACATGAATATGATGATTTAGTGTTATATCGGGCAGAGACACAGCGGACAGGAGGCTGGGATTGAGTGGATTTAGGGAGACTGACTGCCGCAGGAGCTGTCAATAAGTTTGAGGATATGGGAGAGCTCACCGGAGAGAAATACAGCCCAGAATATGAAGAATGGTATAGGGAAAAGTGAAAAACAATCGGACAAAAACAATCCCGGCGCTGAAGCATGCGAATGAGCGGCGTGCAGATGGGAGGGGTAGTAGAGAGAGATAAAGATGGATCAAGCGTCCAGTGAAGGAGAGACGAACGAGTGATTGAGAGCATGAGGGAGGAGGTGTGCAGGTGCAGCCATGATGAGATGGCTTCTACTGGAGCATGAGATTGATAACTCTGCTTCAGACACAGAGAAGGAGGGAGCAGATAGGAACTAGGGAGGAACCAAAGGAAAAAAGGTCCTGATGAAAAGAATGATCTCCCAGACTTGACAAATCTCCATCGTGATAAAAGTGGGTTTTATCTGTGAAAGCGGGCCATGAGCCTCTGCACACTGCAGCGACGGCACTATCTCTAATAGGATCGCTACATTTTTATGTTTATAATCAGTTATGCATGATAAAAAAATATTTTTCTGTCTGTGTGTTTAAGAGCTGCTGCCACATCAAAAGAGATTATGTCTGTAGGAAATAAAAGTCTGTTTGTAAAGAAGGATTAGATTAAGGTTGGCTTTCAGACTCCATCCATCAATGCCTCCCCAGCACACATCTGAAGCATTTATTTAACACCCAAAGCACCACCATTTGACTCTCATAATGAACAGGTTTTATCTGACTCCATATTTAGTGCTTAAATTCATCCCTTTATGGTCTGTCACTGTATCCAATTAAAGTTGCGTTTCTGCTTCTACCAGAGCCGCTAACAAAAGAAGCTCATTACAGAAAAGTAAAAGAAATCTACACGCAGTTCAGTTTGACATTAAGGTAAAAGAAAAAGGTGAGAAATAAGAGAAATGGTGGGTCATGAGTGTGAGAGTGGATTTTAATCTTTTCTTGTGAGAACTCTCACTTTCACCTTTATTCACCTGTATGGGAAGGGCAGGAGTGGACACGCGTGTGTTTCACAGGGGACACAGAAACAATGGTGGTAAACTAAAAGTGGCTGCAGTAGTTTTTGTCTCTGGTTTAACTACAGAGTCTGTATCAGAGATAAATGGTCTGATATTGTGACCTGCTGTGGCAGCACACACACTATGGGCTGAAATGACTGAGTACAAACAAAAGATAAAGGATGTGATCCTCATGTAGAATTGCATTTTTCTAAAAGAATTCACTGTAAGTGTAACTTGAGTGTGCTTATCTGTTTGAGTCAGTATGAGTTATGTGTCTCTTCTGTTTTTAGGTGCTGTCGCTGAGCTGAAGATGTGATGGGACAGTCCCACTGTGGCCATGATAAGAAGTCTCAGCAGTGCTCCTTTTCAATCACCGCCCCAACGCTAGACTGAAGGAGTCCATTATCTATAATTAATGTCAACTGTGTTGAGGAGGCAGCCTCAAGCTGCGCCTCCAGATCTCGGACATCCCATGGAGGCGTGGCCTTGCCCTTCTCGACGCTGCTGCCTCTGAAGTCAGCCCAGGAACAGCGATGCCTTCAAAGGTCTCCTGCCTGTATCTGCTGACAGTGGTTTGCTGGGCCAGCGCTCTGTGGTATCTGAGTGTGTCCCGATCTTCCAGCTCTTATGTGGGACAGGTGACCATCCCAGTTCGCAAGACGCCCAAAGTCAACAAGAACACCACCTTCACCAACATTCGCACTCGCTCGCTCAACCCACATGACTTTGGCTACCTCATCAATGAGGCCAAGAAATGTGAGACCGAGCCCCCTTTCCTGGTCATTCTCATCAGCACCACGCATAAGGAGTTTGATGCCCGGCAGGCCATCCGGGAGACATGGGGCGATGAGAGCGCCTTCACTGATCTACGAGTGGTCACTCTGTTTTTACTGGGACGCAGCACAGATGCTGTCCTCAACCAGATGGTGGAGCAGGAGAGTCAGATCTTTCATGATATTGTGGTGGAGGACTTCATTGACTCATACCACAACTTGACTCTGAAGACTTTGATGGGAATGCGCTGGGTGGCCACTTTCTGCTCCAAGGCACAGTACGTCCTAAAAACAGACAGTGATATATTTGTGAACATGGAGAACCTGATCTTCAGCCTCTTGAAGCCCACCACTAAACCCAGAAGGAGGTACTTCACGGGATACGTCATCAACGGTGGGCCCATCAGGGACATGAGGAGCAAGTGGTACATGCCCCGAGACCTGTACCCGGAGAGCAAGTACCCTCCCTTCTGTTCAGGCACAGGGTATGTGTTCTCAGCAGATGTGGCTGAGCTCATCTATAAGACCTCACTACACACCAGGCTGCTGCACCTGGAGGACGTGTACGTGGGAGTGTGTCTGCGCAAACTGGGAATACACCCTTTTCAAAACAGTGGCTTCAACCACTGGAAGATGGCCTACAGCCTCTGCCGTTACCGCCGAGTGGTCACTGTCCACCAGATCTCCCCAGAGGAGATGCACCGGATCTGGAATGACATGACCAGCAAGAAACACCTCAAATGTTAGCAGCAGTGGTAAATGTCCCTTCAGACCTGCTTCAGTGTTACTGACCTACTACTGACAGCGGACTCTCCTCAGTGCAAATCTTTGGTACAAGGTTTATGACAATGCTCAAGTACTATTGAATAAGGCACAAATTTGGATTGAGATTAATTAAAATGTCCAGGTATAGTTTAGGAGCCAAGACAAGCCTTTTGTTTTTTCCACAAGTATCACAAGTAGTAAGAGTTAAGCCACATGTTTGTATGAGACACAAACTGTTCAGAACAAACACTATTGAACATAGACATTCACCCTCTGGGGTCAGCTTTATTGATGAATGTTGCTCATGTATTTTCAGTTCTGAGTGAGCTATTACTATTGGATGTAATGTCTGCCACCACAGCAGCTGTCTTCAGGAGGACCATGGTGAGTTTATATTTGTGCCACACTTTTCAATAGACGCCAGTGTAATATACTGCTCTAATTGTGGGAGTTGTAATGACTCTGTAATCTGTACTCTATACTTCTCAGAATCAGACATATTTTCTTACAAAAGATCCACCACTGATCTTGTGCATACTAAAGTTTTGTTCATTATAAAGCTCTGCAGATGATGGTGATAGATATATCAGCTGCTTGCATTCCCAGTGAATGTTACTTCTTCGTAATGTGCTGTGAGCAGGCTGCACACACTATTAGATTTCTATTACTTGAACAGAGCAGATGTACTGTAAGAGCTACAGAGAAAGCGTGGGACAGACTTTTCATTTATTTGAGATTCAATAAAGTGCTTTTCTATAAGAATTGTTATTTGTACTTTTTTGTTTTTATTCAGCTAGATTTAATATACACTTTAACCAGATCTATCCACTCGCGTAGATGGGGAAACAAAATTACACTGTGAAGTGCGCAACGGTTGCGAAAACAAGAGCGCTGGAATGAAAGCATCTCATTAGGGCCGCTGCTGTTGATGGCGACAGCTGTGCACGGTTTGAAGCACGGCACCAACCTGCAGCACACGAAGATGGGCCCCCGTTGTGCCTCTGATGTCTTAGTGTAGTCTTATATACAGGTGTACGCAATGGTTAAATCAAAAGAACAAGCAGCTGGGTAATTGGTAGTATTCAATTATAATAGACTTGCGATAATGTGAAAATAATATGTATCCCTTATATGTCTCCAGGTCATGGTAGTATCATTAGCTATGAGCCTGGATGTTTATGTCAGGAAGCGTGGACAAATCAGCAGTATACCCCGGTCTAATTAGGCTGCCTCTACTTCCTTCAGGTATGTGAATGTGAATAAGGGAGTACACATGCTAGATATGAACACTCCATTGGGAATACGGGTTATAGGGACACAGAAAAATGGCTCATGTTCTGTTCTTGTGAAGATAAACATGAAAATGTGGGAAGCACTCGTGGCAAGGTTTTTTATACGACTTTTCAAAACCTTTGGGAGCGTGTAGGCAGGAAGGATGTTCACATTTGTTCACAATTAACTATTCCCTGTTGCTTATCTGAATGTCAAGTACATTCTGTTGATCCCTTCAAAAACACTGTTGAAATAATTACAGCCCTTATATTGCAGTTCGTGATGAAGATTCACTGTGGTAATACATTCTCTTTGAGTGAAGTCTGCATGTCCTTCCTGTGTTACCATGGGTTCTCTCCAGCTTCGTCGCATTGCCGGAATTGGCGAATCAAAATTGTCCATACAGAATAATGTGAATACTTATAGTACAGTGTAGTATGTTTGTCTCTGTGTCATCCCTGCGACATGAGATCCTTCTAGCTTCCTTGCACTTCCAATCCCTCACGCCCCCTAATATAAAATGGATGAATGAATGTGTAAATATTCCCCGGCTCTTCATGTTGAAAGAGTGAACCCCGCTCCAGCAGAGCCAGCATGTTATCAGTTAATGACTTCATTTTCTCCTAAATAACATACATTAATCCGAGCTTACCCTGTCTACACACGTGGACAGACTTAGCTGTTCACTGCATTATTTTTTCTTGAAGTTGTGTTTTGCATTCCCGGGATCTTCCCCCATGGCATATGCAATTTGATACAAGACGCTGAGTAATAGAAAGTGTGTGCTGTAATTGGCCAAACAGCCCGGTGGTAGAGCGTTTAAAAAAATAGCTAAAGCTCAGAGAAAATGAAAAGCGAGTGATTATTCTGGGGCTTGTGCTAAATGAACCTCATAACGAGCAAGGCGGAGAGCTAGACAATTGGGAACACTCTGATTTCCAAACAAAGCAGTGAAAAGCCAGGCCTTAGCACTTTGGCTGCAAAAATTAAAAGCTTTAAGGGCACACAGTAGACCTTGAGTTATTCTAGTTAGATGCTTTAAAGACTACGGCTGCACAAAATTTGAAAAAAAAATGCAATATTCCAAAAATTTGGCTGAATAAAATCTAAAAAAAATGAAAAATATAACTGAATATTAGGATTGCCTTTTTAACATAGATGGTTCTACTAAATTCAATTTTTCATCTCTACAACTTAATTTAACGACATGTGAAGCTTGTTAAAGACTAATCCACAGCTAAACCCAAGATTAACCAGTACAAACACATGGCAAAACCAAAAATAACCAGGACTAAATAAAAATTAAATCAATCTTTGGTCACATCTCAGTTTCTTTTAAGGCTCTGATCGGACAGATTTTTTATTTATTTTTTTCACATGACCATAACATTATTCTGCTGCATTTCCTTTCTTTTTTTTGCTATATAGATATTGAAATGTATTATTCTAGTCTAGACTGTGCAGTCCTAGTCAAGAAGACTGAAGGCAAATTGTTCTCAAACAAACCGCACTGGGACCAACCATTAAAGCAAAAATCATGTTCATGTTTTCTGTATTTTCTCCCTAGCATGACCTTTCCATGACCCGTCCTTTGAGGCACTATTTTACGAGAATAAGGTTTGGAACTAATGGGGAAGAGCAGGGAACCATCTGTGAGGTGCAATTTGTCCAAGGTGAGAGCCGGTAGGTCCTCTTAAAGCCTCTTCCTCCAGCGGCTACAGGCCCATCATGGTAATGCTGGGATGATTCTGAGCTTCCTGTAACTCACTGTGATTAAACTGAATGGACCTGAGTGACTGTGGTGGCCCATAGGATCTGCTGCTTTTGTTCTTCATTAGGCATTGTCCTGCTGGGATAAAGCCAGTAACATTACAGGCCAGATGGAAAATGGGAACAGTATTATATATAATGCTGAAACATAACTACAGTGACACTGAACCCTGAAAAGAAGTGTGTTTAACCACCACCCAAAGACATGATGCATATATTATGAAATCTAATTTTCCCCCAGGATGAATGTAATGTGTGTCTGTAAGTCCCAAAGATGCTTGAATAGGTCACAATCACTCATGACCCCTGAGAGGAAATGTGAAGAATAAATAGATTCGTAAATAAAACATCCCAAATGTGTAGTCTGTAGTTCCATTATGTAAAGTATGTCGTCTGTAGTCTGTCAGGGCCAGGGAAGTGACCACTATTGGTCAGTGGTAACCCACAAAGTCATTCAGTCTTTACATTAGCTTATTTCCTTTACTTTTTAATGTCCAGATTCATCCGACAAGTAGCCACCAACACATAACCTCACAAGCACATTTTCAGTCCCTCTATAAATAACCATTATGAGCCTGTATTAAAAACCTCTCAGCAGATGTAGATGACTTTATCGGTACACGTCCAGCAGCCTGCACCAGTCTAATTACTGCATTCACCTGGAGGCAGCCGAGTGCGTCTCCCGACCTGATATTTACTTGCAGCTCCCTCAAACTAAAAGGTCAACGCTTGAAGCATTGCCGCAATCAGAAGCACGGTGGCGTTTAATCTTCATCTTGTCTGCTAACATTTGGAAATTTCAGTTAGATTTCCCGATCCCTTTTCTGCACAACAAATTATTAGCGAGAAGGGCAACACCTTTTTCTTTGTTTTTCAAACTTGATTAAAAGCATGAATCATCTCGTCATACGACCTTATATTTGCCTTTTCAAGTACCACTTAATTGAGGGAAGATGAGAAAATCGGGGCTAACCCAGGAAACAAAAAATGGAAAATTGAGAACTAAACCAAGGCCCTGTCAACACGGAGTATAGGCGTGTCCACAAAAGTATTTAATCGTAAAGGCGTTTCATTCACACGGTTCTGCATTTCCGATATATGCCTTTTTCCGATAACGCTGAAGCCCCTCCTCCCTCTGATAACCCGCTACACTCTGACGACAACAACAAACATGGAGCTGCCCAGTGTTTTTTCGCGGAAGTGTCACAGCGCCACCAACGGGCCCGGCATACACACTACACAGAATCTTTTTCAAATGATACTGTCTCTGTGCCTAAACCAATCAAAACTGTAGCAAAAACAAAATCTGAATTATAATCTAAATTAAACTAAATCGAGGCTTGTACAATACCAATAGAAAGTAGTTCTTACCTCAGATTAAGAACCACATTAACACCACCACCCCCAAATCTTCCATGTGCATGCACTATTGTGGAGAAAGTTAAGCTAGCTAGCTACTGTAGCTGCACTTGGAAATGTAAAAATACACCTAAATATTGATAAGTGGCATTAATATTGATATGAGCTGGGAGATCCTGTCCTTGTCGATGGCTGCATTTCTGCTGCATGAATAATTTCCTGTCATTGCTAACAGATAGAGCAGATTTAAATTGGAAGCATACATCAGTTTGGAGAGACAGGGGGGGAAGCACTGGGGCTTGACAAGCTATGACAGGGAGGATCTGAATCCGGTGAGCGATAAATTTCATTTTATATAGGATGGTCTCTTTAAAATGATGCATATTTATGACCCATGTATATTCAGATTTGCATAAAAGCGAAGTCTCATAAATAGCTGATCATGTTCATGCTAAAGCACTGCTAGCAAGGTGAACGCCTTTCCGCTCGTAGGATTGTATAAGGCATCTGATTCTGGCAATGTGCCGTCTCCCTGAAGTGGTACGGCTGTTTAAATGTACTTTAGCGTATCTTGTTGAATCATGCATGCAAACAGAAGAGCTTGGGGAACTCTCTGTTGCTCTAAAAAGCCCCTCTGATTGTCACCAATGATGAAAACTTTATTTGTGTCTTTAAAATACATAACAAGTCATTTGCCATCTTCTCATATTTATGCAAAAAACTCCAGAGATGGCGAGGCAGTCAGCTTGAATTTGTCTCACTGCTAATTTGATAGGAGCGGTCCTTGTTGTCTTAATTAGAGCTTAGTGAAATGAAGCTAGTGGGGCTAAAAGATTGAAACATTCTGCTGGGAAATTGCTCATTACGTTATTGTTGCTACATCAATCAAACTCTATCCAAAACAAACAACACAGTTAATGGCAGCTTCATTCAAGATTGTAAAAAGATTTATTCTTCTTCTGACCCAGAAAAATAATCTCCCTTAAAAGTGCTTTGTGGACTTCAATTTGTAAATATGATTCTGTCTATCCCAACAACTAAGTGCCTTAGGCAGGTTACAGCCTGGACAATAGCCAATTAGTTGCACTGACACACATAGGCCTACTGTCAACCAAATTCAATAATTAACTGCATGCCTTAAGGCAATGGGAGGAAGCTGGAGAGAACCCAGGGTAACACAGGGAGGACATGCAGACTTTACGTCCCAGGTTGAGAGTTTGATTTTTTTCTGTGGCGTTTTGCACTTAAATACTTCTAAGTCTCTGCTCACGGCCATTAACTGCTTAAAAGTCTTTCAATCCAGTACACTTTGTTATTGGCTTGATCAGCTTAAACCGATGCATGGATTACTGCTAAATCTATACATTTCCTACTGCTATTGCTTTTAAACTCTCAAAAATGCAGCCGACAGACCGACGAGACTCCGGGCTCATTTGGGATGTAATTAATCTCTATTAAAACCACATCCATCTGCTGTCTACCTGACCCACATCTGACTGCTATTTTGCGCTCCAGAACACAAACTATTGGGAACGTGTCTACAGAGACTGAAGAGGTGGACCTATTGCAGACACATTGGCTTATTTGTTAAAGTGTTTCTACCAGACTGTTTTTCCCCTAACTGCACGCCTGCTTGCCTTTCACTCTGACACCAGGATTTTACTGTTCCTCCTCCCAGCAATTCAAGTTTTAAATAACTATTTCCTCTGGCTCCTTGCTCATGTCTATTTTTCAAGTTTTTAGAGTGAATGCTTTACTGAATTTGACACTAGAACAAAACTGGTGGTTGTTTTTGTATCCAGCCTGGAAGCAAACTAAGCGGCTGTTTAGGGCCCTGTGGCCACCAGGGGGCCCCCATACAGAACAATGTGCGTATAGGGCATCGAGCGCGAGAGAGGGCACCAAACTCTGGTCATGCAGCAAATTTTAGCTGAGAAACTATTTGGACTGGTGTCTTGTTCATCAGTAAGGTGTAATGGGGGTGTTAAAGAAGGAGGGGGCTGTCTGTGCCTCTCTGTCTCTCTCCTGCAGCAGAGAGACACAAGGGTAGTGTGTGTGAAACAGTTCTGACCACAAATGTTGTCTGCTGTTCTCAAATTACACAACACTGTTTATTTTATGTCAAAAGGCCTCAAATTCACAGAGAAAAGAACACACACACTCACTAAAAATAGACTAATGATGGCTTTGACCTGACACGCAGCACATTGACAGTGTGCAAATCCGTATCCAATACAGTATATGTAATATGTCCTTTAGCCTATAATTAATAGAACATACAACAGTTCACACGTCCTGACAAAAGCTGCTGTAGTTGTGTTCTGCTCTGTCCACGTGCAGCTAGAGTGAGTAGAATAAGGTTTTTGCACTGCTGGGAAAGGGGCTATCAAAGCAAATTCAAGGGCTGGGGGCCCCTAACAAAAACCTGACCTGGTGGCAAATTTAAATTGATTCAAAAGTTAAAAAAAAATCAGATTATGTTATAAAAATACATCTTTTGAATCTTGCAAATAACCTACAGCCAAAATGCACCAGAATTAAAATGTATTGGGTACCCCTTGCACATATTTCAATGGCACTAGCTCATTGTTCATTAGTCTATTTTTACTGATTAAAACTATATTGATGTTGCTATAAAAGGGCCCCAGTGTAAAACATTGTTAAAATCATGTCTGTCTGTCATTGTGAAAGAGTCTTCTCTGGCTATAAACCTTTGAACACGCTATCTTCAATATCCAATTTCATTGATTTTTTGACAGTACAAAGTTGTTTGATGAATATGGTTAAACCCCAAAGTGCATTACTGAACTCTGTATGCACTCTGTCTTCACGCCCGGTTGACAGTGAAATTTTCCCACACCACATATTCAACTATGTCAGCTTTTAACCTTATAAGTACATGGCTGCCCTCAATGCACTATGTATGACTGTTCAACCCTGTGTGAGCATTTTACAGACATGTATTAGGAATTCAACATGAGCTTTTACACTGTCTTTTGATTCTAGTAGATTATATTGTTCTTATTCAAAAACATTTTCTTTGCATTTGACCCATCCTTCTAATGAAACTGGGCCGATCTGGGGGATGAACTATTATAGAGAGTAGTCTGAAAGTTGAAAAAGGGCATCTGGACGAGGTTTTGATTGTTGAAGAGCTTTCATCTGCCAGTCCAGCAGACTTCTTCAGTTCTGGTTAGAAAGGTGGGTGAGCTGAGATTTATAGGCTGATACTTGGGGGAGTGGTAAACACCTGTTGAATGGGCTTGTGCCCTACCATTAATATGCTAATGGGCATCCCTATCAGTTGCCAATGGTGCTCCCTCTCTCTATTGTTCCCTAGTTTCAGCTGAAACTCACCTCTGTGGTCTGCAGTAAACAAGTCTCAGCTTTTTGTTTTCTTGTTGTTGTTCTTCAGTATTGTTTTGTACACTTTAGGG
>JAVQKC010028593.1:0-27598 GCA_036025475.1 Philypnodon macrostomus | reverse complement strand
AGGTGCCAGTCTTTTTACTCTCGTATGAAAGCAAAGCGCCACATTGACTACATTCAGCGAAGCCAACGCAAGTTTCTGTAGCATTTTCAATTATCAATGTGAAGCTTTTCCACACCTCACTCTTCCCAGTGTGTGTTTGCCTTTTAAGTTCCCCTGTCTTTAGTTTATCCTTGACTTCTTGCTGCTCCATAATCAGGGATACCAGGTCAAAATAGATGCAGACTTTTGGAGGGGAAGATTATTAAGAGGGCGGCGTTCACATGCGCAGAACATGCTCTGGCTCTGCGGCTCATATAGTAGTTAAATAGCTATTACCTTACAGCGCCTTCTCTCTTTTATTCAAATGATTTATTTTATAACAAGTGTTCCTTAGTTTAGTATCCACATTCCACACATCATTTTAGTATACATTTTTATAAACATATATTTATTAAAAAATAGTCAGCGAGATAGAAGCCCGGCCCGACCTGACCCGAACGTAATAAATTACATTTTAGGCCCGACCTGGCCCGAAATTCGGGTCAGGGTCAGGCCGGGCTCGGGCTTGGTCTTAAGATCTTACCTCTACCGCCCGAGTGTATACTGTTGTTGTGTCCCTGGGCAAGACAATTAACCCACATTGCCTATGAATGAATGTTGTGTGACTGGTGGTTGGAGGAACCGTAGGCGCAGACTGGCAGACACTCCTCTGTCAGTGTGCCCCAGGGCAGCTGTGGTTACACAAATAGTTTACCAGCACCAGTGTGTGGATGAATGATGTAATTGTAAAGCGCCTTTGAATCTTGAGGCCAAATTCTGCCAACTATGAACCAGCCACAATAAATTCTACAGAATCCTGACTAATGGGGCCGTTGTGCTGGTCCAGTGCTTTCACATGTGTCACGCTTATAAAACTGCAATGGGGAAAAACAAACACAATGTAAAGGGAAGGTCCAGAAGAACAGAAGTAGAGCCCAGACACGTCCAAAAGTCACATGACAAATGAGAGTGGGCCAGAGGGGGGTCCCCAGAGCTGCAGGTTTAACAGTACACCCTCACAATTTCTCGGCCTCACTGAGAACAGGGCCAAACGAGGAGAAGTTACTATAAAGGGAGATGGGACAGGACAAAGACTGGAGGAAAATATAAGTGTTTTAAAATAAATACAGAGTTGCCCATAAAGTTGGAATATTTCATCTTTTATTCCTATTTATGAACATCATTATTCACATTATTCCTTAATTATTATTACTGACCTGCTCCTCAGAGTTTACAGGAAGTATCCCAGAGTGAGACCACATCAACAAGCTTGTGGACAGTCTACCACGACGTCCTGAGGCATTGATCCGTGTCAGGGCCATACTCCATATTAGTGACATATGAAAGAGTCATATTGGACATTCTTCTTCATGAACATGTGTTTTCTGTTTAACTGACCAAGGATTAAGAACTGACAGAAAACCATTAATATTCCAGATTGAGTTTGGTCTGATACATATTTTACAAAGTTTCAGTTTGGTCTCATTTTCTCTGTGATGTGTTTGGAGGAGAATGAAAAGATATGCACTTTATCTATCAAGAATAAATCACAGTCACAATCATTTCATGAGAAGAGGTACAAAAACACAAATCTAACTTTATGGGCAACAGTGAATTTGAGGTTCTGTATTGGAGCATCTTGAGTTTGAACATAATAGCATCTATAAGTGAATTGGATTCATTTAGCATCTTTCTGTTTCTTTGTGCTTCTCCAAGTCTGTAAAAGCCTAAAATGAGGTAAGTGTTTCTTCTAAAACTGAGGAATTGACCAAAAAATTCCAGAGACAGAAGCAGAGGTGCAATCATTCTTACAACACTGGGTTTTCACCAAGAAACACTAGGGGGAAATGAAGGAAGCTCCATTCACCCTACAACAACTTATTTAGTCATCACATTGACTCTGACTTAATTAACTATTATGTAAGGGGACCAGATGGAACTGCTCAACACTTTTTATACACCAGCTAGAATGTTTTCAAATAACCTATATCATTTTGACATAACTTTCTGGTCTCTGTTGATAACATCCCCTGATTTTTGGAGGCTTGGTTTGACCACAATTTTCCTCCATTAGGGCACTTTGAGCAATCACCAAGTCTAAACGGTCTTGGAAGTTAGATGTTGTGTTAAAACCTGTCTGTAGGCAAATGCTGTTTAGTGACTCATCCAGTTCTGAAAGTGTCTGTAGAATTATGAATTTAGCCCACATTTTGAACTATTTACCTAGTCAAGTGCTAGCCTTCAGCTCTCAAACGATTTTCTAGCAAGCATTTATGTTTGATATTACTGCACTGAATCACGGGTCTAAATAGAAAACATTTGCTTGGTCATGTTGGTCGAAATTGCCGGGATGTTTATCTGCATCTCCAGTGGCGATTCAAGAGGGGCTTGGCAAGGGTTCTAAGTGGGGCCCTTTACATACACACCCACCACAAGCCCTACAGGGCTGAAAATAGACACAAACAATTGCAAAGTTGCATAGTTTCATTTTAGGTTAAACTTGAGATTAGTAGTTGCCATTAACGACGATATCATGGAATCACGTCAGTCTGCATCTGCAGACCCTACGTCTGAATGCTAACTCAAAAAGGAATTGCTGGATCAGTTTCAAGTCTTACACACATATCATAAAGACACCGAACTGGACTGATTTAGCTACTTCTACGATGAATATTAATTAAGTAATTAATTAATGACCTAAAGCTGTGAACGGAATAACTTTTACCAAACTGTAGGGGGGCCCCTCCCAGGATGTTTTCACAGGGTCCCCCAACCTTAGTCTGCTTGTTGCTGCTCCCTCTCCCCTGTGCATCTCTACATGCTCAGCACATCTGACCTGAGATATGCAGTATTAGGAAAGTATTTATCTCTTCAAACAGATGGGTGTCAGGGCCTAACATAAGCTCTGTTCTGAACAAGGCAAACTAACCTTGTGGCGAGAGACAGATGGCATCCATCGATATAATGATGTTGTCAGACGAAGGCAATGCTGCATTAGTCAAATCACACACATATAAGACACTGTGGTTGTATGGAGATGCTGTGTATAGGCTAAAACATAACAACCACATTATATTATATATTATATGCATTGATTTAACTTTTGGTAAAGTTCTCAGGCACCTGGATTCTGTCACAGCCACTATATGGGTCTTGGGCAGGTACACCCTGAACAATTTGCTGACATAAACACTTATTCACCAGTTCACATGTATGTCTTTGAATGCTGGGTGGATTTGAAGAGAACTCATGATAAAACAGGAAGGACCAGTCGATTCCACTCGAAACCCTCAACCTTTTTGCTGGACATGTTAAGTAAATCAAATGTTAGTTAGTTGGTATTTTATATAGTTCATTTAGACTGAAGTATTAGCATATACATTCTTCTCTTTTTGTGATTTTATAAGAGAAAGAACTGAACCATCTCATCAGCACCAAGTTTGTGTTAATGTGTTGAGTATAGTGTAAATGTTGGTTATACTGTAAATCCAAGCATTTCCTCAGCCATCATAGTTTTCTAAACTAAATCAGTGATAATAGTTTAGCTCAGGGGTGTCCAAGCTATGGCCCGGGGGCCAAATGCGGCCCGCAGAGGAATTTTTTGTGGCCCTCAGGCTTACGTCTCAATATGGTCTTTTTACTGCATTTGACTCTACATAATCCAAGTCCACTTTTCTGTGTGGTTACTATTGTAATATAGAGCAACAATAACTGAATAAACCTGAACCTGAACATAAGTGGTCAGAAACAGATACACCTGAAGGGGACTTTTGGTGAAGCGAAACCCAAGTGGCCCTCCTTGGTATAAATTTCTGACATGTGGCCCCTTTTTTAACTTGATTAAATAATACATACGTTCAGAATACCTTGCTAACTGTTATTTCCAAAACCACATAAACGTATAAGCAAAAAAATATCCACTTTCTTCTCCATCTATCCTAAAACTTGTCAAGATATATTGGCAATCGCTTTAATGCACAAACATGAGCCTAAATCAAGCCTAAACCAGAACAAAACCAGGTCTAATGATTATTCTTTCCATCTATAAAAAAATATATAATTCTGCGTTCTATGTTTACAAACCAATGCCTTATGTGATATTTCTCATTGAAGAGCTATATAAAACACATTTATAGCGAGTGGCAACACATGCATTTTTATTAGAAGTGTTCTGCTGGTCTGGTATTGAAACCTAGTGTTTTCTTGAAGGTCAGCCCCTTCTCAGGTACAGGTATAGGTAAGGGCTTATTACCTTTTTGGACTGATTGTGCTGCAGGGTATTCATTTAAACTCCAGCACACATATATCAGATTATACTTTCCAGTCGCTCTATGGTACATTTTACAAGTACTGTTGAAATAGATGTCCTTCAGTGTCCTTATGCAGAGTGAAGACCCGGGAGAGAATATGGGAAGACAAAGGCAAATAGACTTATGGTAAAATACATATAGACAGTAATGTAATGTGTGAATAGGTGATAAAGCTAAGAGCAAATAAGACAAGAATATTGAGGAAAAAATCATTTAATATTTTATCATATATACACAATATATTTTTTTTACCTCTTCTCATGAAATGATTGTGAGTGTGATTTATTCTTGATAAATAAAGTCAACTAAATCAGGGATATTAACGGGTTTGTGTCAGTTCTTCCACCTTGGTCATGTGACAGGTTAAAAATGTACCTATTTTTTTGAGTTTTTCTCTCCTACAAGTCTACTATATGTTTTACATTAATATAGAAAGGGGTACATGTGTTATAAATGTGTCTAATACACAGCCATCAGACATTGATAATCGATTTGCATTTCAAGTTCATTTTAATTCATAAGGAAATATCAATCATTAAAAAGGTATATATATTATTTTATTTACAGTTATAGATAGAGATATATATTTATGCTTTATTTAAAAATAATTAATGCACTTAGTTCGATCTAGAATCTATTGCTATCGCCTAGCTAGACTGGAGAAGGTTGTTGTTCCGCTGTTGTTTCCCGCTTTTTAATAAAGACATGGAGGAGTAAAGACGTATGAGCTCCGGGTCTGTCGTCTTTTATACTTCCCCACACCATCCCTCGTCCAAATAGTCAGGACAGAGGGCAAAACAGTCAGTTAAACAGAAAACACATGTTCATACAGAAGAATGTCCAATATGACTCTAGCACCCCATAGGGGTCATAAACATGGGGGCGCTATAGAGGCATTCTTTATTTAATTGTCATTAATCGAAGATGTACCAAAGCTCAATCCAGTTCTGCATCTTCATGATATGTACCTGTGTGCAACAGTTGAAAAAGATCCAACAAAGGCTTTTTGAGTTATTGCGTTCACAGTTTTGGCCCGTTAATAATTAATTACTTAATTAATATTCATCAAAGAAGTACCCAAATCCATACAGTTCGGCGTCTTTATGATATGTACCTGTGTGCAAATGTTGAAACTGATCCGGCAATTCGTTTGAGTTATCGCGTTCACAGCTAGGATCTGCGGACCGACGTGATTCCATAATACCATTGTTTCGCCGATATAATTAGACCTGTCCATTCATCAGTTTTGTATCCCCTTAGAGGCCCCATAGATAAACTCCATGAGGATCCCTAGTGCTGTACCAATGTAGCATCACTGAAGAGGTTGACTGGCAGCTCTGTGTAGTGACGTTTGATTGACAGCTAGTCAGCTGGTCAAGCATAGTTTTCTGGAAACTCAAATGCTCTAACGGCTAACACACATTGGCACAGAGTTTAAAATGTATAATGTTCTATAGGACTGGGGAAGGACAAAATAATAAATATGACATAATACCCACTTTTGTTTTTATGCTTTTGGAAATCATTATACGTCATTTCTGGACATAGAAATACTCAGCATGTCTGCTTTAAGGCGTGGAAAGCAGCTCATATCATTGATGCCAGGCACATTGTCTGCTGTTACCTTTGGCTCTTTGTCGGCCACCAATAATCTCAGCCTCCATTTACCAGACATAATCTGATTACTAGGCTCCACAAAGGCCCGGGTTAGTCCGTTTGATGGGATTTGTGTAATGAAATAGCAGCTTCCTCACAGCCACAAAATGGAGATCAGAGCTAAGCTAAAGTGTACATCAAAGCCGGTGGTGGAGGGGTATTTCCTCTGTCGTTACCCGCCTCTGTACGGCCCAGCGGGAGGCAAAGATATGATTTGCCCCCTCCCTTGACGCTACAACCCAAAATTGAATCTCAGGGTCAATAGTAAACAAAGCACAATAGCAGTAAAAGTATATGAAGGACGACAGTTGAAGCAGTGCTGGCCCTGGGCACATTGAGATGGTGAGTAACTAGTGTGTGAAGCACTAGTCTGGTCACAGCAGGATCACAACAGGCTTATTCCAGCTGGGGTTTTTTCTGTTATAGATTTTTCCAAAGCAATACATTAACTCTAAAACAGTGATCCATCTCAGTCAGCAGCACTGGGTCAAGTTCTTTTGTGTGTAGCCTCAGGTAGGGTTGCTATAGTTGATTTACTGGTTCTACTGAGGTCACTGCAGTTGCTCAAGTAATTGTTTCTGGACCATATCCATGAAGACTGTATGGTGATATTTTTTCCAACATGGGAATAAGTTCCCTTTATGCACAACAAGCTGGATGTAAGAGGGATGTTGGTGATTGGCTGCAATGAATGGCTATTTGCTATTGTTTGCTAGAACCAGAGATGGGCAGTTACATTTACTCAGTTATATATTTAAGTAATAATATTTCGAAGTAACTGTACTCTTACTCTTTCTAGATTTCCAAGATAGTACTTTTACCCACCTCTGTGTGTCATGTAAGAACAGCTTTATGTAAAAAATCTAATGTGGAAATTCTCTTCGTTGTGCCTTAAATTTTTTAAAATATGAATTACGTTTTTAGTTGAACATATCAAAATCTGTTTATTATTTTTGAATCTAATCAGGGCTTGAGTAGTTTTTTCACCAGTTCTTCTCTACTCTTACTCGAGTAATGATGTGAATGAGTACTTTTTACTTTTACTTGAGTAACATTATTTTGAAGTAACGATACTCTTTCTTGAGTAAAATTATTGGCTACTCTACCCACCTCTGGCTAGAACCAATCAGGATATTCAATTCAAGTGATGCTTTATTTTTAATTGCACTTTACATATTCCTCCCCTTTGCAAACTCTTTCAACAGTAACCCTACCAGATTCACTTCACAATTGCTTCTGAATTGAGTAAACAAAAATCTTAAATTGGATTATAAAAAATAAATAACAAGAAATAACTAATCTTTCCCTACAATGTTATCTAGAACCACTAGCGCAACTCGACTCGAGCCGGGCCGATAGTAAACTGTGACGTCAACACGGGGTCTGGTCAACAGTATTTGGCCTCACTGCCTTCAGCATTTTCTGTGTCTATTTTTGTGTGCTAAAAAGCCACAAATCCAGAATAAAGTCCACCATTGTCTCCCGGTGAAGCAATCAGAAGCAATGGAGAACGGACCAAACCAAATAAAACCGAGCTAAGTTGAGTAGAGTAACCCTAGTGGAAAAGGGCCAATAGATCTGTAAGCATTTTCAGTTGAACCAGAAGTGTGTTATGAGGCACTTTGTTACTAAATCACTGCCCCAACACCAACCCTTTCTCTTCTTGTGGCTTTTATTTGATTGAAATGAGATCATCAAGCTACATCCTCAACAGTAATGTTCTGTTCACACTACAATCTAACCTCATTATTAAAATGTATAGCTGCCATTACCATACCGGGGGCACTCCATCAGCACAGTGCACCTGTTCTCTGAGTCGAGTTGGACATTTTATCATATCAACTCTATAACCAATATTGGACCAAATTTGCTACTAAACAGGACATAATGTGTTGATTGAGAATTTCACAGTGTAAAACTTAAACAAAAAATCCAACTGTTAAAAAACTAACAAGATGCATGTCCCCAAAGTTGATGTTGTTGTTCTGAGAGGAAGGAAATTTCAGCTCCAGAGAAGGTCTTCGCCTCAGCCTACACGCCAACATGCATGTAAACACACCTCTACATCGTACCCATATAAATGCTAATACAGTGGCTCGATGCTGATATATCCAGGGAGTGCAGTGTTTAGCTTAAGAAATCTGGAGAACGAGAAGCAAGTGGAGGTACAGGTTTGTAATTAAAGTGGCCCGTTCCCCGGAGCCACGGTATTTTGGGCTCGGTTCAGGGACAGTTTTGTTAAGATGAAATGAAAAATTCAATGCCTCTGAGCCATTTACTGTTCCGCCACTGAGAGAAGCCAAGGACTTGTCAGAGCCGTGTTTGAAATACAGGCCTACGAAATGTATTCAAGACTTTGGCTCAAAAAGAAAGATGAGGAGATGAAGAGGAAACTATAAGAACAGAACTTAGATACATATTTATAGCACCTGCATAACTTCAAATCTTTGAGTCTGAAGCCTCCCTATATCAGATGAATGCCCTGAATGTCATTTTCCAGTCAAAGCATTGTTTTAAATAAATCATGAAGATGTTAGGTAAACCAAATATTAATTAGTAAGTAGCTTCGCATAAACAGAGTTGGAGTTAGTCGGTCAATTACGGCCATTATCAATTAAATTGATTAAGGCAACAAGCTACACATCCAGGCTGTCAGATCCACATTGGCATGGGCCTAACCTATAAGGCCTCGCTCTCAGTCACAAAATGCTCTCTTTTTTACAATAAAACTTAGACATTTACACAATATAACAAAAAAAAAAAAAGATTCACCAATCCTCACCTTTACATAAAACTGAGTATTCTGAACAGTTTATAAAACGTGCAGAGGCTTACTTAAGGTTAAGTCTTATTTAGTCCTGGTTTTAGTTCTGATTTGGACCCGTTTTAGTCCTGGTTTAGTTCTCTGTGTCCCAAACATCACCAGAAGACTAGAAGAGGCTGAAAAAACACTCACAAGCAACATCTTTTGTCTCAACTTCCATGGACTATTGATACACATGAATAGAATTTCAAAATCTCAAATACAATTTAGAATGTGTGGATTAAAGCTGGTAGAAGTATTTTTTTGTGTTAGGCTAATGGAGATGTTTTGAGTGAGAGTTTAATGCACATCATTTAGTTGGTCTGATCTACTTAAGTGTTTGCTTGTGAATGATTACTTTGCCATTTGTAAAGGACAGTACCAGTTTTACTTTTTCAGTTTGGGTCCATCAGCTCCTCTCTCCATCTTCAGCAGAATGTTCTAAACCAGAGTGTTCTCTCAGTGAGGAGCAGGGCTGTCTACATTAGCTCCTGACACACTCCATCAGCTGGTCCCAGTCCCCTCCTGTCTGTACCACCAGGTGTGTGGATAAGGCATCACTCTGACAGGCTGTGGGATGGACCAATCATTTATTATTTGATCCTCCTCTGATTCACTGTGTGTATTGCTACTGTCTTTCTCTCCTCCTACTCCTATTCCCCCTGGCTCCTCCGCAGTCCAGCCCAGTCCAGCTCTGGCCCTCATCCATCAGACCTAATGATGGAGCTGGAGCCTTGCTCATGTGAGGCCCCTGCAGCACACTTCACTCCAAAACTGACTTCACACAGTGGAGCACAGCAAGATAACAGAGATGTGCTTAAAAGTGGCAAACTATTATATATATATATTAAAAAAAACATTAATGAGATGATTAAAATCTTACTTGTTGGTTTGATGGTTGGTTCATTGGACAGTTAGTTGGTTGGTTGGTTGGTTGGTTGGATGGTTGGTTGGATGGTTGGATAGTTGGTTGGATGGTTGGTTGGTTGGACGGATGGTTGGTTGGACGGATGGTTGGTTGGACGGTTGGTTGGACAGTTGGTTGGATGATTGGTTGGATGGTTTGTTGGACGGTTGGTTGGACGGTTGGTTGGACGGTTGGTTGGATGGTTGGTTGGATAGTTGGTTGGTTGGTTGGTTGGCGGGTGAGTCTGAATACAGGCCAAAACAGTGAAGAACCCTGGGCTTTTGTGCGCTCTGCAATTTGTTATGCATTTTCTGTATATACATGCAAACATTTAACAAATATTTTTTTGTATGTTTATTTGTACACACTTATAGTCACTGTAGAATGTTTTAATGTACTCATTACATTTGATATAAAAAGAATGTTGGTAAATTATTATTTCTGACTATATACAGGACTATTACTAAAACTAGCCAAACTTAATGCTCGTCAGTAGGCTAAAATCACTTTTTTTTAATTAAAATAGAACATGGGGGAAAAGCTGGTTTTATATTTTTACATTTATTTTAACCCATAAAACCAAAAATGCCTTAGACAGCATTTAAAAAGTAAATTCGTAAATAACAATAAATTCATATAATTTGACTCTAAAACATTGCATCAATTCTCTTACTTTCAAGTGCATCTCTGTTAGTCTGGCTGGCTGTGTGAAGTCATTTACATCAGGTCTTTCTCCTGGGAGTGAGGAGTGAGATATCAGTCTAAGTGATTGACAGGTGTTGAAGAGTGTGTCTTCTGTGGGATGGAGATGAACGTGAAGCCTCTCCTGGGCCGTCCTGTATAACGTGTGCACTGTCACCTCCATCAGGCTTTAATAAACAGGGCGCACAGAGAGGAGATGTGATAGAAACATTAAGATCAGCTGCCATGTTGGGGGTATGACTTCATCCACTGGTAGCTATTGAGTGGAAATGCCTTATACCAGATATTGTACTGAAAGAGCTGAGCCTACAACAGAAACTATGGGCCTTAGACAGGGGACACATTGGAATATGGCCAGTTAATTATATGCTAACTAGAGATGTACACTGACAGAAATCCACACACATTCATTCACATTTAGATTGAGCATTGAGAATGAAGTTATGTACTCAATGTTTAGAAGTAAATTCTTCTTTACAGCCATGAAAATGACTTATTATGACTTAGTAAATTGAATTCCTTGTCCTTCAGAGCTTAAGAGATTATGTCAGTTTGAATATTCTTGTTGCCAGTTCTCACGTTATATTTGCTGGCATTCGCCCTAACAAGCACCCACTGTTAGCACTAAGCAGCTATAGCAACTGGTATAGGTGCTTACAAATCTGGGACAAGCCAGCGTTCTCCACTCATTCTAGTCTCAACAAACTTCAATGGCCCCAGCACCAGGCTTTGAGTTAGCACTTCTGCCGCACGCTCCCGTCTCAGGCTCAAAGCGCGCTCTTGCTCCTGCACTTCTTTGTGATGTGCGCTCCATCACCTCTTCCTCCACATCTCAGTGCTCTGATAAATGTTGCATGGCTTTTTCTTTATTTTTACCCCTGCCCTTTTTCTCGTGGGGGCTTTCTGACCCGAGTGTAGAACATTTCCTCCTGTGCTCTCTTCAGTGAGTTATGAATATTTATGTTATGTCATAGCATCAATATTTGTTTTATTATAAGATACTACTATACAGACAGCTACAATATTTCAGACATAATGGTTTATTGACTATTATGGACTAAACCAGGTCTGAACCAGGTATGAAACGGTTCTAAACCAGGTCTGAACCAGGTCTGAACCAGGTCTGAACCAGGTCTGAACCAGGTCTGAACCAGGTCTGAACCAGGTCTGAAACGGTTCTAAACCAGGTGTAAACCACGAACGATAAGGTCTAGGAATAAACAAATAATAAACTTGAGCTAAACCAGAACAACTACAAATTAAACTCCAAGCCAGATGTAAACCAGGTCTAACCAAGACTAAATCAGATCTAAATTAGGGATAAACCATGTCTAAATCATGCGTGATCCAGAATTACGGGGTTATTATTATGGGGTAACCAAAAAATCTAACTCTAAACCTGTTCAAAACTAGGACAAAACCAGGTCTAAGAGGGTACAACACAGGGCTTGTATTGAAGAATTGGTTTAGCTGATGCAGTATGGTCCAGGACTGTACATACAAAAGTACAGATAGTGTTGGAGGCAGTCTACACTGGGGCTGTGGGAAACAGATACAACTCATAAAGAAGTCAAACACAGTACACAGCAAATGTCATTTCAGCTATGTAGCATAAGGTCGACAATAAATCAAGTAGTAAAATATAGAATCCCATGGAGGTCACCCCCTGTTACAAGCAGATGGAGGACAGGCAGTAGGTGACTATAGAAGCCACTATTTAGATTTCAGGTTTTTTTTAGTGCTGTCAATCAATATTTTTTAAAAATCAGATTAATCACACCTTTGGGCTTTGCTTATATCGCTGCCCCTGCTCCAGTGGCACTGGTCGAGTCAGACCGTCCCAGTGATATTTCCTCATCTCTACACAGGGCCGTCTGGGGACTTGCAGACTGAATTTACTGCAAAATGTTTTGACACATCTAGACGACTGAATTCTGTTGTTTTTGTGAAACTACAGCAAATATATTGTGAGAGAACCACAGTTGAAGAGTCGCATGTAAAGAGCCTATTCTTTTCAGTGGACGTATACTATATCAGCTATATCTCTGAAAATATAAAACCATTTTTCATCAAATAAAAAATGTTTTGTAGATCGAGGTCTGTAGTTTCCTTTACGAGCTGAACCCTGTTGATACTGTTGATTTTTTTTTTTGTAATTTATGTGATTCTGCTGCTCACTCTCTGACTGCAGGCTGCAGTTTGGACAGGGTCACGCTCTCCTCTGCACTGTGCTGTCAAACAGAGGAGGATGTCGGCTAAAACAGTAGCGCCAGTGACAGCCCTAGTTTTTTTTTTATTATTGTGCATGGTTAGCGTTAACTTGACAAAAATAATTAAGTGGACTATATCACTTCATAAATACTGTTGTTGTTTTTGGAATATATAAAGAGTTCTAGCTAACAAACAACTGTTAAGAGGAGAGATGGATGAAGCACCAGACCTCGGTTTTATCAAATCACAGCAATGACTCAAAATGTGATAAAGCTAAATAAATATTATACTAAAAGGGTGTTGTTGGATGATTTATTCAGCTTGTTTTGTTTTTTGGTACAGCCATCTTACTAACAGCTAAGAGTGCTCTCCAAACATAAAATCAACCCACTCACATCAGCAACTAGCAAATTAAGATCTGGAGCAGTCCAAGGTGGATTTATATAAGGATATTTATAGGGCCCCATTCAGTCTTGCACAACCCTGGCCCTACTCTTACCTAACCTGTTTATTGAATAAACGCTAACAAGCTTTGAGAGCGTCTTGAGGCATTATAAAGCGCCATATAAATGAAATCCATTATAATTATGATTCTATGGTCTAAACATGAGCTATGGTGTACAATAGTGTGTATCAGATTTGGACTGAACCATCTGCTGGTGTAATGCTCGGGTAAGTAGTAAATGTTCAGGATCATTTTTTCCGGATCCATATGTCAGACAGGAACAGCCGGAGCGGGGGTGAGACTCAATGGTCGCCAAAGTGTGAATTCATTATCAGGGCTCCCTTCTCTCAAACATGCCATGCTCTGTGATCTAACACCGCCTTGAGCTGATGAAACGCACCAGCACTAAGCCTTCCTCTGTCTTTTCCTGGAAATATCAGTCAATTTCTGCAAATGGGGTAGAGTCGCCTGGAGTGGAGTCCGCATGTCGTCCTCATCCATGTTGAGCCAAAGATTCAAATGTAAATGTTCCAGTTTATCTATGTGTGTGACCCTAAGTGGTGGCATTTCTAGGTATAGGGCAATAACAATCTCAGATAAACAAATCTGTAAATATTGGCACTGTCCATGGTACTTGACTGTGGGGTGGATAGCTAGACACTTCACTTCACACGCCAGTTCATGTCATCGAGAGAAACATTTTATAATTGGTCTGGTTGGGTTTTGCAGACATCTGATTGGTCAAGTCTACATCAGGTGCCTAAAGTGGGGCCCCCCTCGAGGCCCTTTGATTTGGCCTGCGAGGACATTCTATATTTCCAAGTATATTAAACCCAATTATTAATGACTTAATGGCCAGATTCACTGTGCTCCTCTTTTAATGCTACAGCAGTGTTTTTGAGAGTGTATTGAATTACATTTGACTGTATTGGTAAAATCAGACAAAATTCAACCGGATAAGGGTCCAAAAAAACTATTTGATTCTGTTTTCATTCAAATACAGGCAGCAATCTTTCTGATGGTCTGCATAATTTACCTGTTAAAATGCACTAAAATACATGGAATATTGACTGGTATATCAACATTTGTGGGGAGGACCCCCAGACCCCTCGATTATTACGCTAAATTGTTGATAAGGAAAGAAGTAAGGGTTAAATAACTTTGTAGCAAATAAAAAGGGTTTTTTTTTTCAATAGAATCATGTGTGTTTTATCTCATTAAATGCTAATTTATTTATATTTGGCCCACGAACCAGTAATACATTTTATTTTGGCTCTCTAAGGGAAAAAGTTTGGGCGCCCCTCATCAAGCGTGGTGGTCAAAATTAAATATTTATTTATTTTATCTATAACATAGCACAGACTGGCTTAATACAGCTATATCTGAAGAATATTTGGCTGGATACTTGTTCTCAGATCCGTCTGTGTTTGTACTTCAGAGAGAATTATCTATTTAAACTATCTCCACTTATGCATACATATTATAGCTTGATTTTAGCCTCTTTCATTTGATTTTTTTTGGTATCAGTGGAATTAAGAGTTATTGGAGGGCGATACAGTGGAGGGACCATCTGTTCTTTAAGCCCAGGCTTGTTGATGCCTCTCGAGAGTGTAAATATTGGTCCTGGCACTGTTCAAGGTGCTGGCTCTGTACGAGGGTCTGGAGCTGTCCGTGGTGCTGGAGGCTGGAGGGCTACAGCCAAAAGCAGTACTCAGAGAAGACTAGTGCTCTTTAATGGCACAAACAGTCAGGAAACAAAGCTTTTTTTGTTTTTTGACCTGATTTACAACTGTTCTGTTTATCATTTTTGCAAACAGGGTACTTGGGGAAGGTAATATTTTCTGAACTGATACTGATGTAAAAAGATGGAATCTGCTGCTCTACGTCAACAGTGCCAGCAGAGGTAGAGAGGGTCATTCAATAACAGTTAAGTAGTGATGCTGGAGCTGTCTGTGGTGCTGGAGCTGGGAGGACGCAGACAGAGCAGCACTCTGAAAACACTGGTCTTTACTGGCTTTGACAGTTCTCAGGATACAACCACAACAAACTATTTTATTGAAAAGGAGAGACACACAAGGGCAACATTAGAGACAGAGGTTTGCTCAATAATAATAAAACATTTTGAGAACACTGCATTTTTCAGTTCATAATGGGGATACAGCGGTTTACTTTGCCCATGGTTCAGTTTGTACACCGGTTTTTGGGTCACGGTTTCGGTTAGGTTTGGGAAAAACTGAAGAAAATGTAATATGCATTCTTGAATATAGAAAATGGGGGGGCACAATTTTGACAGCAAGTTATTTACAAACTTATATTGTGGACATTGTGAACAACTTTTTATTATTATTATTTAACCAGGAAAACCACATTTTCAAGAGATGTTCCATAATTCCAGAAATCATCAAGAAGGAATTTAGACAATCAAACCAAAGCACCTGCAACCAGATACTCTTTCTTCCCATACATTTAACAGTCTTTTAAAAAGGGGAACTATGCAACTTTTTACTTTATCAATACTTCTGAGTCAATGTGATCCTAAATGAGTTGTTGCTGTGGGGTGAATGAAGCTTCCTTGCTAGGATGAATGTCCCTGGAAGTCTCGGATTAAGTCACAGGTCTCGCCAAAACCACAATTGCTTTTAAACAGGCTTTTACAGAGAGAACTCCAAGAAGGTTTTTGTGGTTGAACAGTAGCTTTATGATTGTCTAGAGTCTATACGTTTATCATTTAGTGCTATATTTATATTCCCTTTTTAATGAATACAAACACTGGCATTGTTAGAGTAAAAATGGCAGTGAAGAGCAGTGCATAAATTGTCATTTTCACTATGTCACACACCCCAATAGTACTGTTGTATTTATTGTGGCAGAAGAGGTGAACTATTGGTGTGAAAATACATTCTAATTCTAATCCTTCATTACTGTACTGCTCTTCATCTCTTTACACATAACTTCACCACACTTATGCCTTATTCATGAGGCCTATTTTGGCCTGAGAACTGGGCGTCCTGAATCACAGCATTCATCTTTCTTTGAGGGGAGGGGGGGAAGGGGGGCTGCACTCCAGTCTCAGAAAACCTCAAATGTATTTGAACAACTTGGCTTCCTCACTCCAGCCATCATCTACTCATGGATGTGTGCATGCAAGTATAAATGTGGCCGATGTAGATGGACAGATCTGGCAGAAGCTGGTGTCACTGATGCGTCATTCAGATTACACTCCCGCCTGATGTGTGTAAGTGTGAACGAAAGTGTGCACTAGTGAGTGTGAGCCTATTCTGTGTAGCACTAGAGCCCTCTGCTGGCCGATTCTAATAACCTATAGCTTTGAAAATAATACACAGAGATGCATGGTAACGTAATTGTGTATTAAGTTATGTTCATTCAAAAACAACACATTACTTAGAATTAGAATTATGAGTAAAAAATATGTACTGAGTAACTGTATGAATGTATTGTTTGGTATGGTTGGTCTTTAAGTTTCCTAACCTAGAAAATTGAATGTAGGTAATGTGATTATTGTACTTTGGTCTGGTCCCTCCCCTGGCCTTTACAGACAATATACTTTACATCATAGAACAGGGTCAGAGAGTAAATTTAGATTTTTGTATCATATTTTATACACATAGTACATATACTACACCTTTGATGTATCCAGACCGACGATGTCTGATAATGGGCAAATCCCTAAAAAGTACCAATCAATGACACAGTACCCCCCAGTATATACAATACTTCAATGTCTTATTCTATCCCAGGATTAAATTGTCCACTGTCCCTGGGGAAGGACACAGCACAATAAAACTAAAGATCATTTGGGCAAAGGTCACGTGAGTGGCTGATTGTATTCATAATGTCAACATATTAAAAATGTATGGCTCACCAAATGCTAAAGTGACATTTTCTCAGTGTCCCCTGGATTGTGCTGGGGTACATTAGGGCTTATATGGACGGCACTTCAACCGTGTGTACCTATTCACACGTTATGCATTCATTATGGTTCAGTGATATTAAAACCCAATGTCTTTTTTAGAGGCAGGTTCTTGATTTTGTCCTCTGGGTGGCTCGAATATGACCGATAATTATTCCTGGTTTGGGCAGAGTTTATTGTTTAAATGAAGTATGATCTCAGGAGCAGTGAGCAGGAGCAGCCCAAGATTTTGAGTCAGGAATTGTGAAGCCCTAGCAAGACAATTAACCATCTTACTGGGGAAAGATTAATTCAAATTCAATTGTATGTGTATAGCCTTGTATCACAGTGAATTGCCTCGGAGGGCTTTACAGAAAGAGATGTAAGCAAGCCATTAACAAAAACAATAGACATCCTCTGTCCTTATAGACCCTCCATCTCAGCAAGGGGGGAGGGGGGGGGAGGGGGGGGTCTATGGGGAACAAAGAAACCTCGGGGAACAGTAGTGACTCCCAGGACAGACAGACTATAAATGCAATAATATCATAACCTCCAAATATTCACGCCAATGTTTATTTTAGCCAAAGATTGTCGTCACACACACTAAAAACAATTGTGCCCCAGCGCTGTACCAGGCTGAGGTGAGGAGAGCTATGACCTGCTCCAGACACACTAAAAGCTTTACCCTGTAGGCACTCACATATTCATCAGGATATTTTTATCATAATAAAGAGCTCTCTGCCAGGTGTCAGAATACATTACAGCAGCAATATGGGGTAAACCAGGTTAATACGTTATATAATGATAATATAACAGTAATGTATTAGCTAGATTTATGTAGTGTTTCACCACAAGCCACTCAAAGCTCAGCCTATTCTTACACAATAAAGTCACACACTGGTGGTGTTGGTGGTGGGCTGCTTCTGTTACCTCAGCTGCCCATGAATACAAACAAAACAGAGAAGCTAACCCCATCACAGTGAAGTGGGAACTCTCAAAAGACAATTCTATAAGAGTATATTTTTATTCTCGGTTTAAAAGTGACCACTGTGTTAGCTGACCTAACCTTCTCAGGCACAGAGTTCCACTGTTTAGGGGCTCTGAAAGAGAAAGCCCGATCTCCTCGAGTGTGAGGTCTGGAGGAGGGAACCGTGAGGAGGTTCTGGTCTGAGGCGTGCAGGCTGTGAGGGGAGACATAAGGGGATGATCGAATGTTTTTTTTATTGTTGGTAAAATGTTCACTACTGGACCCCCAGGGTAAAATGAGATTCCGTGTGATGTGTTAGTGAACAAGAGATATTGTGACGGGTCACACATTGTATTGTCTTTTACCATTTGGTCCCTGGGTCTTCCTGACAAATCTCATAATAATTACTGAAAAGGACTCTTTGTTGTTTAGTTAAATTAGCTCTCTTATCACCGTGACGTTTTACAATAGCCCCTGCTGTTCACTGAGGTGGTACCTGTACCTTCAGTTACCTGAATCCTTTTCTGGCACAACACACTGTCAGAGGATCCAGAGCGCACTGAATAAACTCACAGCACAATCTTGTGGCCTCCATTTTGCTCCTTCAGTTAGACCCCAGCAGAATGTCATGTTAACAGGTAACGAGTAGGTCACACATGAAGGAAGGAGCAAGACCGTGCAAAGCTTTGAAAGCAACTAATGACATTTTAAAATCGATTTGAAAACTAATTGGCAACCGGTGCAGGGAGGCTAAAATGTGCTCATGTCTCTGTGTTGGTTAAGAGTCTAAGCAGCTGAATTTTGTACAAGCTGGAGACGATTCATAGAAATAAATAAACTTCAGTGTTTTTATAGCTCCCCAGTTACTCATACGTTCATACACCTTTGTTCAGTTTTCCTCTTCCGCCTCTTCCTTCAGTCTGGTCTGTGCAGTGCTCTACCGCCACCACCATCAAAATATATAAGCCATAAATAAGAAATCAAGGGCCCTCTGTCTGGGCACATTACAGAGCTGTGATAAATGCTGTATTACTCCTGGCTTCAGATCGATGCCCGAATCTTTCCCCACGCCACATCGATTTTAGTGCCACCGACTGAAGGGAAGATGGCCGCCGAGCATGTGTGAGCTTTGTGAGGAATCTGTTGTAGAGGACATGCCCTGATCCTGATTTCACTGAACTATATCTGTCAGATCAGAAATGCAAGCCGAAGCCCTCATGTTGAGTAAGAAAGTGGCTCATGTGTTTTGTGTTACCAACGCACACTTTATTTTACATTTTCATTGTATCTACCTTATTAAGGACAATGTAAACAAACTGTAATAGCATGTAACTACATTGTACATACAGAATGGTTAAGGTTAGGTACAATGTAGTTACATGTTATTACAGTTTGTTACACATTTTATTACATTGTATTTAATGAGGTAGATACAATGTAGTTAGGGGCTATATAAAATACAGTTTAATGGACTGTAGCATTGTATATGACTATAATTAAATAGAAATCCCTTTCCATATGACAATAATAAGGTTAGGTTGTGTGCAGCATCAACTTCAATTTTTTTTATTTTTACTTGTTCAACCTTAAAATCCTTCATCACTTTTGCAAATCATAAAATAATTTTTTTGTAGTTTTTTTTTTACACTGAGCAATGCTTTGGTGCATTATTGCAAATGAGTTTGGGTCTGCTGTTTCTAAATAATAATAATGCATCGGTTTTATATAGCCACAGCCGTCCCATGGCACACTGATAGAGGCGTGGCTGACAGTCTGCGCCTACGGGCCCTCCGACCACCACCAAACACCAATCACACAACATTCATACATAGGCAATGTGGGTTAAGTGTCTTGCCCAGGGACACGACGACAGTATATACGCTCGGGCAGGGATTGGAACAAGCGACCCTCTGGTCCGCCCCACTGTCAATTGCTTTTGTGTTGCTGATCAAATTGCACTGTGCTGGCTTTCAGTCTAACCCATTACTTCACTGAATTGAGTCATTGCCACCAAAATGGATAAACCAAATAACATACAACATAATTTGGGATAATGTAAGTTCTTATCGTTCAGTTGACAACAGATGTTGATGGCAGTATTCCCCCTCGTTCCCCCTTTGCTTAACCCAACTGAGGAGTTCTACTCAGGCTATGTATGGCTTTATGATTTCAGTGAATATATATTTATTTTTTCCCAGATGACAGCGGAGGCCATCCTGCGCCTGGTGAATGACCCAGTCCTGCCCTTCTACACTCTGGACATAGTACTGGACATTCAGAACAAACTCCGAGGTACGCCCTAACACAGAGACTGATGAAGAAATGATAACAGTATAAACCCAGTATTTAGCTCCACAATAGCTGGCAATAGGGTGTCTAGTTTGTAGAGGCCAGGGGAGATGACTGAATGAAGGTGGTTGTGGGATTGGCGTTTGTCTGTCAGACTGCCTCAGGTCAGCTGTGGCTACACAAGAAGCTTACCACCACCAGTGTATGGAGTAATAGAATAGTGTAATTGTAAATCATCATCATCATAGAACAGCATAAGATAAACTATTATTTTATGAAAAAATCAAATGTACCCCATTAACTATTATATTTATGTACTTCCAGTTATTTCCTTAAAGTTTAGTGACTGAAGCCTATCCCAGCATCTATGGGTCCTAGGCGGGGTACACCCAGGACAAAGGCCATTTAGACATGGCACTGACACAGACAGTGAAATTCATTCACATAGGAGAAATTTAGAACCACCATGTCTTTGGGTGGTGGTCTTAATTACCCTTAAACTTAATCAATGCTTATCAATCATGATTGACTAAATTCAGCCCCGTTGATAAATATTAGCTTATTTATCACCAACACTGCATATGTAAGAGCAGCAGTCAAGGTCTCCATCAAACCTTGAGCGTACATTTGCATAGGCTTGTATTCTCTGCTGTTAGTATTCTGCAAAAGCACCACTGGATTATTCACAGTCTGACACAGAATGACCGTGAATCTAAAATAACCTTCAGAAATGAGAAGCAAAACAGAGGCTTTGAGGCAGCTACCTTCATCATGAGCCCCAATATGTACGGGGCATCACAGAGGACAAAAAATAGCACAACAAAAGCATTGTGGAAAATCTTAGGTGAAATTAAAACATGCAAGAAGTTACTGCATATGAAACCACTTGCAGTTGTGTTATACTGCACAGTTATAAATCAAATAAAAATGTTTGAGAACTTTTTATTTCACTTAATGCAAACAGAGGGTCGCTGGTTCGAATCCCCGCCTGAGTGTATACTGTCATTGTGTCCCTCATTGCCTATGAATGATTGTGGTTGTGTGATTGGTGTTTAGTGGTAGTTGGTAGGCACAGAATTACAGCCACACCCCTGTCAGTGAGCCCCAAGGCAGCTGTGGCTACACAAGTAGCTTACCACCACCGGGTGTGACTGTAGAATAATAATAATAATGTAACTGTAAAGTGTCTTTGAATCTTGAGAAAAGTGCTATAATAATAATAATAATTTGTAAGTTTTTTATAGCGCTTATTTGGGACACTAAAAGACGCTTTACATATTTTTGTACCATTCATTCACTCTACAGTCACACCTGATGGTGGTAAGCTACTATGTAGCCCCAGCTGCCCTGGGGCACACTGATATAAAACCAATGTATTGTTATTAAATAAATCTCCCACTCATTATGGCAACTGTGAGCCTGGGGTACCTGCTGAAAAATGGTCAGTTGGTAACAGGGACTATGGGAAACCTGGTTTAATTTCAGATGGTGTAGTAATAATAATTTGGTTTCATATAGCACTTTTCTCAACACTCAGTTACATTATTCATTCACTCCTCAGTCACACCCGGTAGTGGTAAGCTACTTGTGTAGCCACAGCTGCCCTGGGGCACACTGACAGAGTTGTGGCTGCCATTCTGCGCCTACCAACCACCCCAAACACCAATCACACAACCACAATCATTCATAGGCAATGTGGGTTAAGTGTCTTGCCCAGGGACACAACGACAGTATACACTCGGACAGGTATGTAGTTCGGACTTGTCAGCAGGGAGTAACATCAGGCAGTGCCGCGAGAGCAACTGAAATGGGCCCAAGAAGTAGAGGGGCTCACTGGGCCCATGTCTTTACCAAGGGGCCAAATAATTGGGAGTCAACCTTTGCACCGAACATAAATAAAATTATCTTTTGTATTGAGAAAAATCAATTGACAGCTTGTAAGCATAGTCTGTGTAACGGACAAAGTCACCGTTTTAGAAAGTTAACACTGTTTTTGTGTGCCCTGTAAACCAGAGGTGTTCAGAGGGCCATATTTGATCATGTGAAAAAATATACTTATATTTAAGATTACTACACTATAGGTAACCTACTGAATGGGGAGATAGAATTGATTTTCCACAGATGCTAAAAAGTTCCTTAAATCTTAAATACTATTTTCTGAAGCACTAAATTAAATCTTGCCTTGGGCCATGACTGTGGACCATGAACTCTGACTGCTCTCTGTTACTTTCACTGTGTGTGTCCAGCCCCAATAAAAAAAAACATATTTCTGAGATGCAAACAGAAAACTTACTAGATGGAAACATTCTAAATTCAAATAAATAGTAATAATAAATATAGCCGCAAGCGGCAATAATGGCCCCCGTCACCCCTTGCGACTGCATGGGGCATGCGGCCACAGACTTTTGATATGTATAACATTTTTACAGTTATTGATTCAAAGGGTATTTATATTTTAGCCTCCATATTCTGAAATGAATATTTTAGACCGGGCTACATGTGTCAAATTGCATTAATGAATGTTACAAAGGTTTTAATTTTTTCAAAATTGCCGCCTCATTACGAACTTGTCACAACTGCACCAAAAGTCTTTCATATACCCCTTAAATAACTTTTGATCACAGTGATGTACTTGTTGTACAAAAGGAAAGATTTTAGAAGTCACAATATTAAACCAAAATGGCCGACTTCCTGTTAGAGTTAGGGCATGAACCCTTTAGACTTTTTTGGCGTGGTCACCATCGACTTTTTTGTTTTATAACATCTAAAGAGTATGTGTACCAAAAATAAATCATCTAGATCTACCAGAAAGTACTTTTCTAGATGTCATTATAAGTTTCTAGGGGGCGATAGAGCTCTGTTTTTAGATATTTTTGTTTTATTTTGATATAGTTGTGTTCAGGTCATAAAGGTGAACAAATACCTCTGGGGGGTGCTTTTCAGTCTGAACGAGTATACGAGCGCTAGAACAGTTACTAATTTAAAAATACAAATTTAGGTCAAAATGGCGGCCCCGCCATGGCCACGCCCAATAACTTTTAAGGGAGCTTTTAACAACTTTTGATCTCTGAGGTGTCCCGATGATATTCAGTAAGTTTGGAGTCTGTCTGATAAAGTTTTTTTTAAATGCATAGTAAAAATACATTTTTTAATGCAAAATGGCCGCCTTTCTGTTGATGATAGGGTGTAGTCCTTTGAGACTTTTTGCTCAAGGCCATATCCTGGATGAGTATACCAAGTTTTATTTGGCTATGACAAACTACATTTTTTGACTTCCCATTGACAATTTTGCGGTGTAGTTATTCTAATACAGTTCAATATAGGGCGTGGCCATCTTCATATTATTGTTCCATCGCACAGAGGGTGTGTGTACCAAATGACACATCCCTATCACAATCCCAAAAATTGCTGTGTAATATAATACATTTTTACCCTTTTAAGGGGCACTAAAGAGCCATTTTTAATGATAGCGGTTTTGTTGACACATCATTGTGTTCACGTCAACATTGTGCACAAACACTCCTTTGGGTCAATCCAAATCCGACAACATCTATAAAGGTTACAAAGGTTTGAATGTTTTTCAAAATGGCCACTTTATTAAGCGCTTGTCACGACCAAACCCAGCAAACTACAACAAAGCACCTGAATGTGAATCTGTTCCATTACATTAGTAGTCCGCTAATATTTGTTTTATCCACACCGTAACAATAAAATCTAAACTTTCGGACTTTCCCTGAAGCTATAATTACCGTCGTCTTGACAACAGAGGCATGTCCCCGGAACACTGTGTTTATGCTGCGTTCATGTGGATGCTGGAAACATTTTATTTTTTTAATTAGATGGTTTGATTACCTGCAATTACTCAATAAACAACTATCTTAGCTCACGATGCTGCTACAGGCTAATGATGCTAATGATGCCAATGATGCCAATGATACTAATGACGTCAACAGCACTATCTCGGGCAGCTCCGTCTTGCCCAAGTTTTTGACATGTATGAGCGTAGATGTGCATTGTTCCACACAATCCACATCCACACAAACGCACCATTAATGTGGATAAATGTGGATGTGAATGTAAATAGAATCATTTAATGGAATCACTGTAATTTTGAATCAAATTTACAAAATTTTGATACAATTTTGCGCACATAGGTGGTGGAAATGCACTTAGTGAGAAACGGGAACAATAACAGTCACTTTTGGTAATAATAATAAAAAATGTTTTCGTTAATGTTCACTGGGTCAAATTTGCGATTAATAACTTGCCAATTAATAATATTTATTAATAAAAATGGATTATATTTGTATTGCACTTTACAATGCACTGTTGGGTTTATCACTCATTATTATCAAATATTGAGATGGACACTGCCCCTTAATGTTGAGAAAGATATGCACAAAAAACAGGGTTTTTTCATTTATTGGTTGTCATTTCTTACAAATGTCTCTATTATTATCTTTTATTATACTGTATCTTAAACTGGTAAGCATTTTCACCTCCACCATTTCACACTTGACAAAACAAAGAAATATAATTTGTAATGAATGTCACATCACTTACTGGACTACATACCCTTTGATCCATGTTACTATTTTCATCAATCAACAACAATCAACTCTATAAAAGACATCTGTTCAGCAGAGTGCAGCATGTTGCTCCCTCGAGAAGTCAAAGTAATTTATCTGTGGCTAACAGCACCAGCCTACAGTGGAACAGACACACTGCACATATAAACATATATAAGTACACATATATAAAGTGAGCAACCCAGATAATGGAACACAATTTTTAGTTCATACATTTGGATTATCTACAACAATAGTCTTCATCAATAACTACTGGAAAAAAGTTTCATAAAATTTAAGAAATAGAGAAGTCTCAGTGGCTCCTGTTAACATATCAAACAAAACCACCAAGAATGTGAAGCACTTTTAAAGTCCCCCATAATTGTCCAGACACATATAGACCGACACAAATATGGATAACATAAACACAAAGTAGATGTATAAGGGATCTGCTGGGCCTGGAATCTGTTGTTTTTGTTTCTCTTTTTTCTCCGCTTTGATTCTGATGAGGGTCAGAAACTCCATCCTGCGTTGCCAGCCTGGTTTGGCCTCAGACTGCTCTCCATTCATGATGATGTTGATGTATTGTGGAGGAGAGAGAGGGTCTGGCTGCTGAGCAATCTCCTTCTGTCGGTTTAGATAGTTGGATGACAGCTCTATCAGCCCCATCACTTCTACCACGATGTCGTCAAACTCTTTCTCAAGTTTTCTGATCAGCGCCAATGCAGATTTTTTGGCATTCCAAGCGATCTCATACTTCTTCTTCAGCTCCTCCACGGTCTGTTTCTTGGTCACAGCCTGGTACTCCCACCTGTAGTTCTGATTGGAATGTACGCTCCAGAAACATTTGGCTGGGCACACCATACAGTACCCATCTTGTCCCATGGCATCACAATCTTCTTTGTCTTGGTCCTTTGGGATAGTACAAGGATAGTGACAGGTGAAGTGACATTGCTGACAGTTGGCGATGTACGTGCCTGGAGAGATGTCGATCTTCTGCAGCTCATTCACAGTAACTTCTATGATGAAATCTGAGTTTTTGTTGATCTCAGCCTCATGTTCTTTGACCTTCTCGGACAGTTCCTTTATACCCTCAAGTTTCGAAAGGCCATCTTTCACCTTCTTCTGCAGTTCGTCCACTAATTGCTCTAACTCTTGTCTCTCTTCTGCCACTTTTTGGGCCAGATCTATTTCAATTTGATTCTGTCTTTCCTCCGCTTTGATTCTGATGAGGTTCAGACACTCCACCCTGCGTTGCCAGCCTGGTCTGGCCTCGGACTGCTCCCCCTTTAAAATGACGTTGATGTATTGTGGAGGAGAGAGAGGGTCTGGCTTCTGAGCAATCTCTTTTAGTCGGTTTAGATAGTTGGATGACTCCTCTGTCAGCGCCAGCACTTCCACCACAATGTCGTCCAACTCTTTCTCAAGTTGTCTGATCAGACCTTCGGCAGATGTTTTGGCGTTCAAGGCGATCTCATACTTCTTCTTCAGCTCCTCCACGGTCCGTTTCTTGGTCACAGTCTTGTACTCCCACCTGTAGCTCTGATTAAAATGTACGCTCCAGATACATTTGCCTGGGCACACCTCACAAACCCCATCTTCTCCAATAGCTTTGCAGAGTCTTTTTTCATTATCATTTGGAATTTTGCAAGGATAATGGCATGTGTAGTGACACTGCTGACAGTTGGTGACGTACGTGTTGGTTCCAGAGATATCTATCTGCTTCAGTTCAGTGAGAGTAACTTCTACGACGAAATCTGAGTTTTGGTTTATCTCAGCCTCATGTTCTTTGATCTTCTCAGTCAGCTCTTTAATCTCTTCAACTTTAGAAAGACCATCTTTCAGCTTCTTCTGCAGGTCGTCCACTAATTGCTCCAGGTGTTGTCTCTCTTTAAGTAATTCAGGCTCTGTGATTGATTTGTCATGACTTTTGGCTTTTACATTGCCACGCAGACGTCTGATGATATTTATCATGGTAAAGTATTGTTATTGAGATAATATTGAGAGTGTCTGGTGGTTCGGTAATCCAGCAGTGGTTCAAACCTGAAATTAATATCAACAATGTCACATTATAAACCGACACAATCTACCTGTACAGTGATGGCTGCACCAAATAAACATTTTATTTCTGAATTATCATCATGTTATTATATCGGCGAAACATCGATATTATAGAATCACATCCGCAGATCCTAGATGTGAACTCACACCGCATCAGTTTCAACATTTGCACACAGGTACATACCATAAAGACGCCGAACTGTATCGATTTGGGGACTTCTTTGATGAATATTAATTAAGTAAATAATTAATTACAGTCCAAAACTGTGAACGTAATAACTCAAAAAGTCTTTGCTGGATCTTTTTTTAACTGTTGCACACAGGTACATATCATGAAGATGCAGAACTGGATTGAGTTTGGTACATGTTTTGATGCACTTTTATTGAGCCAATATTCCTTCTGAACATAAACGAAATCACATGAATTTTGGCACATTGATCCGGGCAATAGTATACTTAATGTACATAGGTAATCTAGGCTTGTGCTGTAGTCCCTGACAGCAAGGTGTATATCGGCGAAGCGGCCCCATATGTCTGCCACAACTGGCACCTAAGAGGAATTAAGAGGCCCTGCCCCCAAACCATGACAAACATGGGAAGGGTCTATTTGATTTTTTTTATTTGTCTGGATGTTTGTGAAGAATGTTTTTTGCCAAATTTAGAAAATTTCCCTAAAATAACTTCTTTCAGTCTATAGAGGGCGCTATAGAGGTAACTGCCATCCATCCATCCATCCATCCATCTTCTTCCG
>JAVQKC010028591.1:0-14251 GCA_036025475.1 Philypnodon macrostomus | reverse complement strand
GATACAGTTCTGCGTCTTTATGGTATGCACCTGTGTGCAAATGTTGAAAATGATCCGGCAATTCGTTTTTGAGTTATCGCGTTCACAGCTAGGATCTGCGGACGCGGACGAACACCGACATGATTCCATCGACACGCTGTTTTCGCCGATATAATAATGTGAGGGAGCTGATGTTTTATTTCAAAATTCACATCTTATTCACAGTTATTTTAATTTTTTAGCTCAAAGATATAAAAGCCAACTTCAGACAATTATTCTGATACTTCCTGGTTTGTGTGAGACAATTGCTCAAGGGTTGAGTGCAACTGTATCTACTGGGACTTTTAGAAGTCGGAGATTATTGGCCAGACTGGTTTGAGTACTAATTTGACTATTTGCAAAATTAGGTCCTGCAGCTATACTGATATATATAAACTGATATATAAACTTCAGTTTAGATGGATGTTCTTAACTGACACTGATAGCTTACTTACTGTACTAATGAGTAAAGAATCACCATTTATGTTGCATGTTGTAACAAGAAGTATAATTAGATTTAGGGCAGGATCGGTAGCAACATGTACGTATCTCTATGAATGAAGCGATGTGGTCATAATCTTTATATAGTTGGCACACTCTGACACTTACAACTTCTGGCTTGCTCAGTCAACTATTATTAAGTATATAAATTTACAAATTGAGGTGCACTCTGCCAGCTCCATCAGCCCAAGGTGAAAAAAGACTGGAACTGTTGGTTTACAGTCCAAAAGATATTACTAAATAAACTTCGATGAGTGATGATGAATTAGGTGAGCTCTGTGATCATTTAACCTGGAGAGACTCACAAGAAACAAATAGGCACTAGAGATGATTTGCTGAGCATGATAAAATACAACCCCGTGCCTCGACGCTGGTGGTGGCTTGAGATGACCAGGTGAAGAGAGTAGAGGAGTGGCTGGTGAGAGGCAGAAGAGATGAACTTAGGTGGCGACGGTGTGGGGGAGGGTCACACCATGAGCTGGGAAGCCGGAGATGCGGTAAACTGGGTGGTTTAAAAGCAGCCAGCTGAGCGGGGAGGAGCTTCAGGTGACGGGTAGAGCAGTTGATGTAGCTGCCAGTAGTCTTCCTGTTGAATATACACATGAGCGTTATATGTCTGATTCCATAGAGAGAGTTGAATATTTTCAACATATTCAAGGGAGGTCATAGTTCATAGTATGAAAGTAGTCAGGGAAAAGAATGAACTAATACTCTTTCTGCATTGCATTTCAAAATGTGTTGCTTATCATGGTTTGAGCATCATCTTCATAAAAAGCACAGGTTTTCCTTCAAGACAAAGGACGCATCAACTGTAAGTATCTTTGTAATCTGTAGGTTGCACAGTAAATAAATAGTAAAACTCTACTGATGAAATGACCTTTGAAATAGAAGGCATTAAGTTCTAATGTCAACACAGTGGCCTCAAATTACCGTCTCAGCACAGTCACTCCAGGAAGTAAGTGTTAAGTTGCATAATGCTCTACCTCATGTGACCCTGTAAGAAGAATACAACTACTACTACATTTTTTGGATTGGAAAAAACTACTAGTCATTTCTCTACAAATGTTGTAATAGGAATGATCTATGAAAAATCTTAATACAATATCTAAAGCGTCGGTTAGTTGGTCTACACATATAGCTACTTTAGCCCTAGCTTTATCTAGTAACAACTAGGATACAAACACATTAAGCATTTATGTGTTGTTTAAGTGGGTGGAGATAATACATGGTTGGCACAAGTCTAAACTAAACTCATAAACTCAGAGCCATAAACTCTGACTCAATTCTGTACTCGTTTGAAACAGGATTAATGTGATATTTCATTTTATTCGCTTTTGTTATAAGTTAATAATCAGATAGTGAATTGTGAGTAAATGCATGATGGCCTTATTAGATTACTATATGCACAGTCCCAACTTTATTTTATTATTATTATTGTGTAGCAGACATAACTCTTCTACTGTAATCTTCCTCAGATGTTGGAAGACCAAATAAACGTTTTGGAATTACATAGCTATGGTATTGTTTGGCTAAACAAAATACACTCTCAGGTACAACTTCAATTGCTCTATGTAGTACTACTTCAAGCACTATCACATTATATTACAGTTTTGCCTATTTGAGTCTACAATAATAAAACAAACTCAGACAGTCATTGTGTTTTACTCTCAGATTTATTTGCCAATTTCTGCAGCATTCATCTCTGGTGCTACTTACAAAATAAATCTGGTCACAACAGCTTTGGAAGAATGTCAACCTTGGCAGACAAACATTTAAAGACAGAAAAAACAGTGCCAAAAAATGAATCAACTCAAAGTATGCACCACTAATGTAAACAGTCAGATTGTGAAATATTACACTGAGATTGATTAGTTTGTGACATTGCACTTGTACATATGTTTAAATGTTTCTCTATCTAAGTTTAACACTCTTAGCTTTGTTTTAGTATTTTTATCTCTCAGAACTCGGACATCAGTGCAGAAAAAAAACATTGCTTCGCTCACTGCTGACCTTGGCTTTGGCTCTAGTTTTGGTCATCCAGAAATCACTTGTAATCATACATTCACTGATCTGTAACATAGCCTGTTAGGTTTCTCTTTTTTTTCATTTTTGGATGTTCATTAGCACCACAGAAGACAGTAAAAATGATGAGTTTCTGATCTTGGTCTTGGTCTGGTCTTGATTTAGAATCTTCTCATTTGGGTTGAGCTGACTGTGGACTTGGTGACAGTGCCTCCGTATCCACCGCCATAGCCTCCACTGCTATAGCTACTACCACCACCATAGCCAAATCCACTTGCAGAAGAGCTCCCTGTAAAAATAAACATGTTTAAAAAATTAGCAATGTTTTTCTCAACCAAGACAGATATTTATGCAATTTCTTGGTAGTTAATTACAAACTTACCACCCCTGGAGGATTCCTGAAAGTGGAGGGTAGCGGTAGCGGGTCCACTGGCCAGCCTGAATGGAAAAAAATACAATTTGTTTAATTTTATTCAGTAAGTAAAAAAGTTTAGGTTCTTTGATGTGGATGGATGGGATCAGAAATGAGTTCATCAGAGGAATCACTCACGTTAGATGTTTTAAACTTAAAGTCTTAATGTGCAGTGTGTGATGGTTTAGACATGTACAAGAGAAAAGTGTATACAAATGTGTACATTTAAATAAACATACAATGTGAGGTAGATTCACTAATGTATATGTTCTGACATCACTTACACATTACATGTAGTGGTTAGCATTTGTCAAAACCATTTTAATTTGAAATATTTTGTGGCTGATGCTAATTTCTGTTTACTAATAACTGTACCAATAACTGTACTAATAACTAAGTACACACTTTGAAAGGTCTATAGAGGCCTAGATAAAGACCAAAAATAATATTTGCTGTATGTAGTGAAAAGGACATAAACCTTGTGAGAGAAGAGGATGGTGATGAGGCAGCCCAATGAGAAGTAATAAAAAACAGCTTTTGAAATTACCTGGTCTCCTCTCCTTCCAGCAGCTTCCTGTAGGTGGCGATCTCGATGTCCAGGGCCAGTTTGACGTTCATGAGCTCCTGGTACTCACGGACCTGGCGGGCCATGTCTTGCTTGGCTCTCTGCAGAGCATCCTCCAGATCCTTGATGCGCAATTTGGCGTCCTTCACGGCCAGCTCACCACGCTCCTCTGCCTCTGAGATCTGGGCCTCAAGGTTGGCTCTCTGTCCAAAAACATGTCCAGTGCTGTTAGCTTTGGACACATCTTACACATTTTTTCATTGTTATGGATTTATCAACTATATATTTTGTTTACCTGTCCCTTGACTGATTCGATTTCGTTCTGGAGGCGAGCGATCATCCGGTTCAGCTCTGCAATCTCGGATTTGGTGTTGCGCAGGTCATCACCGTACTGTCCAGCAGAGGACTGCATCTCCTCATACTGTTGAAAAAGAGAAAAATAAATTATTACTTAATTTATCTTCTGTCCAGTTATGGTTTGCAAAGGACTAAAGACTATGCCAGTCAGGAAACAATAAAGGGCTTAAGGGTGTGCCCGCTCAGCTAACTTTCATATCATATTAAGTTTGGAAATACTTTAATGCCACACCCAGGGTAGAACAATTGGCAAATGTATGTCCATGTTGCAGCTAGTTCAGCTAGTTTATACCACTCTTAACTCCTTAACTGAAATACCTGCCTAATCTGTCATTATATAAACCTTCTACGCTTTGTGCCATCAAGGTTTGCAAGAAACATGTGTGCGATCTACTACTTAGGGGGAGTTGTCTGCTAGTCATTGACACTTTAGTCATACAACCTTTCAATATAAGCTATTAGAAGCTACTCATTCAATGTCTAATCCATTGGACGTACCTTCTGTTTGTACCACGTCTCTGCCTCAGCCTTGCTCCTGTTGGCGATGTCTTCGTACTGAGCTCTGACTTCAGCCACGATGGAGTCCATGTCCAGGTTACGGCTGTTGTCCATCTCCACAATGACAGATGTGTCCTTGATCTGGCCCTGGAGTTCACGCAGCTCCTACAGATTTTAAGAGCAAAATGTAAGGCGCAAATATTCCAAATAATGTCTATTTGAGTGAAAAGGAGGTACGTACAGCCTCGTAGACGGCCCTGAGGAAGTTGATCTCATCCTGGAGAGCATCAACCTTGGCTTCCAGCTCAACCTTGTTCATGTAGGCTGCATCAACATCCTAAAACACATCATTTTACAAAGGTAAGTTTTCCAGCTTTGTTTAAGTTTCTGAAAGAATATGGCACATTCATATTAATGTGTTTTACAAATTCATGCAATTAAAACTCTCCATATCCATATTTTGAGCCCTGGCATAGAATTTGAGAACCAATGTTTGACCATACCAAATTTGGAATAAGAAGCACTTGCACCCACCTTCTTGAGGAGCACAAACTCGTTCTCACCAGCTGCACGTTTGTTGATTTCATCTTCATACCTGTCAAATATATGCAAGAATTTAGAAGGTTTCCATAAAATCAAGACAAGCTAAAGCATTCTCTTCATTGTAATACATACTTATTCTTGAAGTCCTCCACCAGACCCTGCATGTTCTTGAGCTCTCCCTCCAGCTTGATCTTCTCGTTGCCCAGACCGTCGAGCTGTCGGCGAAGGTTGGCGATGTAGGCCTCAAACATGGAATCGATGTTTGAGCGAGTGGTGGTCTGTTCCTGGAGAAGGCTCCATTTGGTCTCCAGCATCTTGTTCTGCTGCTCCAGGAAGCGCACCTGAGATGGAGACACAAAAGAGGAAGATAAATTAAATTCTTTGTATCATTATTGCTACCATTCATGTAGCTTCATTCTTTCCTGTGCCTAAGTAGTAATTAAACAAATTGCTTACATTTTTCCTGAACAAAGCATGCTACAGGGTGTGCCCGCTGTGTTTTTCAAATGCCTTAACTGGGTAGAAAACTATGTATCTAAATGCCACACCCAACTATTTTTTACTTCAATTAAGATTTTTTTGCAGTTCATTTTTTTATTTAAAATTCATTTCAAATATTTTCCTAATTAATTGAGTGAAAAGTATTTATCTCAATGCCACACCCAACTCAGTATATTTATTATTATTATTTTGAATATATTAAGTTTCTTGTTTATTATGTTTATGTTAAAATACTTCATTTCAATACCTAAATTCCATGACTGGGTTGAAAGCTAGTCATCTTAATGCCACACCCAACTTGCAATAATTGTATGTATGCATTTTTGCAACATTACATTTTTTAATATTCTTCTAAAAGTAATTCAACTTTGTTTGTATTTCATGCATTTATTCAGCCAGACTTGTGACTCATCTTTATGCTTCATTGAGTTTCTTTGAAGGCCACACACTCGCTAACTATAATTTAAAAAAAACTAGGTGTGGCAGGTAAACCGCACCAGACAAAAGCACCATCATTGGATAACTGCCTGTTTTTTTTTTATATTTCCTGACACACACAACCAATATTTGCTTTTAGTCTTTGGGATCCTGTACATTGCCAAAAAACAACACAAATATTCAACCACAAATTGTCTACTACATGGATTGAATACTTTACAACTTCCATTCATGTTGCAGGTCGGTGATAGGTGCAATGTGCATTCCCCAGACTTTGGACTGTGTGGGCATAAGTGCTGCAAATGGATCCTGTTTTTCCCACTTGGTGAAGGATGATGAGTGAGTCACTGTAATACTATCCCCACCCATGTTTAAACAGTGGTCCAGAGAGGCAGGCCTTTTCCCAAAGCTAGAATTTGGGAAGCTAGTGCAAGACCTGCCTACTTACTCTCAACTTACTTATATTTTCATTTGCCTGATGTTCAAACTTGTGGCTCATTGCTATACACTTTGAGATAATAGACATTGGTGCATATGATCATGACAGCAAATATAAGTAAAACACTACAGGAGGTTAGCTATAAGGTAATTTAACCACTGACCTTATCGATGAAAGAGGCAAATTTGTTGTTTAGGGTCTTGATCTGATCCTTCTCCTGGGTACGCACGACCTGGATGGTGGGGTCAATCTCCAGGTTCAAGGGGGCCAGCAGGCTGTGGTTCACGGTGACTGCGGTGATTGGTTGGGAATATCCCATGCCACCACTACTACCACCAAAACCACCACCATAACCACTCATGCCGGAGGAGACCATGCTGGCACTGCTGTAGCCAATGGGACCGCCACTTCCATAACCACCACCGTAGGAAGAGCCACCAGAGCCGTAGCTGGTCTTCTTGACGGAGTAGCTGGTGGTGACTGGACCTGTCGACCTCCTTATGCTGCTGCCTGTGTTGTAGCCAGACATGGACAGTGCTCTGCGAGATGAGGACATGTTTGGTGGTTGGTTTTGCGCTTGAGAGCAGAGGGAGAGAAGATGCTTCAAAGGAGAGCCAAAGCCTCTGAGTGTCTGCCAGCGCAGTGGCCGGGTTTTTATGGGCTTGTGAGCTGGAGGTGGGTGGAGCCACCTTGGACCCAACCTGTACTCTTACTTTTAGCTGTTGTCTGTGGGGCGAATGACAGGAGTGGCCCAGCCTGTCCAACAGGTAGGGGAGTGTCTGTAACACACCCAGCAGCAACCAGAGAAACCAGCCAAAAATTTCCTATTGTAAGGAAGACATGAATTACCTCACAACATAAAGTTAAAGTTTGTGTCAAAGTCATAGCCCATAGCTAATATATTCTGTTTCTATTAATCATGCCACTATCAGAATAATAATACATATACCCTCAAACTAAAACAAAACAAATGCATTATAATTACATTCCTGAGGTCAATAAGCACCGCTTTCATCCACAATCCTCCTTGGCCGAGTGCTTTTCAATCATTACATTATTGTTACAATCATTTTAAAAAGATAGTTTTATCATCTCATATTATAGGCTAGTTCTGCTTTGTCTTGTATGTTTCTATTTACAAAACACTTGTTGAACATAAATGACTAAAGGTGAATGCACAGCTACAGACTTGAACATGTGACAAATGGAGATATGCGTTTCAAGTTGCCAGATACTCACCACCTTTGATTATAGCCTTGACTTTTAAAAGCATTTCAGTTCTTGAACATCATCGTTTTGGAAAGAAACAAACATCAAGATGCATTTTAGCAATGTTATAATCTTTGCTCGTCGCACTTGATATATGTCACCACACCCAGTTGCAACATACTGAGCTCTGCTCTGTACCTAAGCTCTGCTCTGTAAGCCTTAGGTGATTCTGCATTCTCCTTCATTCTTTCAACTTTCACATACACATGCCTTTAATTTCTACCACGGTGTGAAACCTTAGTCTGAACCTCAAAACTCTACTGGCAAAATTTATGTCTTTTTGCATCTTACTAAAAATGGCCTTATAGCCAATAGTGCACTCCTCCAGCCTCTCCTTGTATTGCATTGGTTTTTGTGAGTACGTGTGCATACTTGAATTCTGCAGCATGCACATAAATCAGGAGACAAGAGGGCATGGGTGAGGCCGCTGCCATCTGAACTGGTCGCATTATTGAGACGCTTTATCAACAAAGATTAAGCATTGGTAAAGTGGCAAAGATGGATTTCAAAGTACTTCAAGTCATCAAAAAAAGGTGGCTGTGATAGTCCAAATGTTCTTGCTCACAGCTTTCTGAAAATTAAGAAATCACATTTATGCAGGACTGTTCTAGAAGTCACTCAGGTTGGCAAATGTGTTGAGGTTTTCATCATTTTCAGCATATTTTTCAAATCAGATATTTTTGTGTGCATAGGCTAATCATTGTAGAACATTGTGGTTTGACATACAATACTCTACTCCAAATTTACAATATTAAATATAAGACTATTACTATTACTATTAAATATCTTCTACACATTCATGCAGGCCTGTGAAGTAGTGGAATTCAAGTTTGTGCTGTAAAGTCTGATCAGATTTTCATCATTTTGAGCATATCTTTAAATGCACATATCCACTTTTCAGGCAGGTCAGTGTAGAATAGTGAAGTTTGACATACAGTGTGCTTGTCCAGAATGTCATATCTTGCAGGCCTACTGCCAAATATGTTCATGTTTTCAGTATTTCTATTTAGTAATTGTGTGCAGAGGCCGTGTAGTTTGACATAATGTGTGCTTATCCACACGTGTCTATACATCCATGTATTCACTTTCAGTTTTCAGCATATTTTGTCATATTCTGAAATGCTGAGATACGCTTGTGTCCATAGGCAGGTTAGGTGCAGGGCAGTGTCTAAAAATGCTGCAACCGTATGTTAATGTACTTCTTATGTCAATGTGAATTGTTCTAAAGCACATGAAGACCATTTTAAAGAATGTTCATTTGCAAGGAACCAGCATTCACTTGCATGCCTGGCATTTAATTTGATGTTTTAATAACATTTGATGGAACATAACCTGAAGGGCCTGTCATGATAATAATAATACAAAATAATGATGATACAATTTTTTTAGTGTAAGTGTCATCACCCCCTGATTTTATTAGTACATTCCCCAATCAAAGCATCTACAATTAGAAAGTCAGCATTCAACTTCCTCATATCTGCGTAGTACAACCTGCAGAGTTAATACCAGAAGCCATATTTATGTGATAGCACAGTCTCTGAATCCTTTGAAGATGCAGTGTTCCATAGGTGGTGGGATACTTTATTTTTTCAATTTACTCCATTTTTTTGGTGGCATTTGTCTATTTTTACGTCTTAGAGACTTAAAAATGCTAAAATGCCCCTGACAAAACTGAAATATCTTCTTAAATCCTTTATAATGTGTGACTTGCCTGCACTCTCTCTCACTGAAGTATGTGTAAAAACTGGGCGTGGTGATTTAGTGAACGTAAATGAGTCAAATAACTACAGTGACTCAGGCCTACCAAAGAAAGTGGACTAATGAACAAGAATCAACTCACTGCCATATGAGCGGCAGAGGAAGAACACTCAACCCAACTCCAGTTACAGTTCAGAATACTAAACTACAAATGTGCCACCCACTTTCCCTCAAGGTCAAAGAGTACTTTTACTTATTGTAGCCAATACTTGGTAACCTAATGTGCATTCACTTTAGTTCACTAGTTTTTCCACATATCCCATAGAATGAAAATGTTGACTATCTTTGCACAAGTTACATGTCACTGTGCATTTCCTGCACATTTTAGTAGTGTGCCATTTCAATTTGACAAGGGAAAGTAAGATCAGTAAATAAAACATTAGCATAGAAATTGGTATGCTAGCACCAAGCTACGAATTAGATAGTTGTCCTTATAGTTATTCAATTAAATTTTATTTGTATAACGCTATATCACAAGAAAGAGATGCATGTAAACAATAAACGAGGTAATTGCAAACAATAAATAAAGTTAATAGATAATCAATAAACACACAAACAACAGGACTGTCCCAGGACATCGTCTGTCCTTAGACCCTCCATCGCGGCAAGGAAAAACTCTGAGCATGGACAGGCTAAAGATGTGTACTGGACTGATGGATGAGGTCCTCATGCTAAGATAGTTCAATGTGTGTGTACAGATGCTGCAGGTTTAGGGGATATCCAGATGAAGGAGGAGAAGCAGCAGTCTTATGATTTTATTGACTGTTGCAGTTTAGCGTTTAGCATCCATAGCACTAATGCCTACTGTAAACAGAACAGCTAAATATTGATCCATTTGCTAATGCTATCTACCCTGGCACTGACACAATATGACACAGTACGATGGCAATAAAAAAATATATATATATATGTACATTACACAGCTTATGCTATTTACAAACACAATAAGGGTCTACTCTATATATAATTCTATATAGTTACACATTCAAGTTTGTTTTATCTTCTCCGAAGTGCATTCTTACACTGCACATACAACAACTGTCACCATGTCGCCCTTGGCATCCTTCCACACCTTCACTCATCATTAGCTATCCTTGGCCGCTGGCCAAATTTTTTTCAATTTCAAGGATCACGGGCCAAACCCTTAGCCCCCTCCCAGACCTCTGGTCCACCTTATGGATATACTTATTAATCAATTAAATATGATCAAATTAAATGTATGAAAATGCTCAAATGTAATAAATATAAATGGGTACACTATAAGCCTATTTAATAATGTTAATACTAACAATGACAACATGTTTTGCACCTAACACCATTTGCGGACTGCAGAAACTTTAGACAGGATTCTAGACGACTGAATTCTGTGGTTTTTTGAAACTACAGCAAATATATTGTGAGCAAAACACGACTGAAGACGGCGGGAGCGGTGTGCATGTTGGGACGTATACTGAATTCACGAGCTGAACACTCGATGCAGTCAATATTTTTTGGTATTTTATGTGATTCTCCATGCTTTTGTCTGCAGCTCACTCTGACTGCGGGCTGCAGGTTGGACAGGGTCACGCTCACTACAGCCCACTTTCTGAGGAGAATGTCGGCCAAAACAGTAGTGCGAATAATCTGTGTTAAGTGAACAATAAATTAGTCACATGCTGACAGCCCTAGTTTTTACACAATAAAAAATACTAATTATGGCTTTGATAAGTTCATTTTTGTTATTCAAGATCTACGTCCACTTACGACAAGACACTTTACTTGTCATGTGCTCCAAGCTTAACACAACCTCTGGGCCCTGTCAATTTGTTTGCTTGAGCATTTTGCCAATTGACACAAAAACCAGCTGAGCCACCTCCCTGTCATCACCATTTTACTTAGATCAATATAATAACAGCATATATATGATAAGTTATTTTAAAGCTGTTTTCCTAGTGTGTAAAGGCAAAACCTACACTTCCTCATATCATTGAGTCACCTAAATGTTGATGTGTGCATTCCTATTGGGTGGAGCATATCTGATCACATAAACAACTGGTATAAATGCAATCCCTGCCCATGGGAAAGTGTATCATTAATGAAAAGTAAAATTGCAATTGACACATCACCTAAGAATATTGAATGAATGAGGAACAATTTTTATGAGAATTGAAAATATGCATAGTAAGTCTTTCTGCAAGATTAAAATTGAAATGTCATTCTTTCTCTACTGGTCTGATTCTGGGACCCTCAGATCTATAATAACAGACAGTTTTCTTAGTTTGAGAAATGCTTATTCTTCAGAATTATGCTCCAACCATCCAAAGACATTTGTGCCTGTGACTGGCCAGTGTCCACGATGTGGCCCGCCTCACACCCGAAGAGGCTGGGATAGGTTGCAATTGCAAGCCCCTGAAAAAAGTAAAACGTTGCTCTACTTTCTGATTTTGCAGTGATCATTCTCAAGCAAAATCTTTCATTGGCTCAGTTTACTTCAGTAGCTCAGTCTAAAATGTGCATTCAGCTCACATGGACTAAAAAAACTTTTTTTAAAAAAGCTTTTATTTTTATCATTAACTTTAATCCACACATTATAGATTTCATTTGAGATTTCTTAAATTGTATCAATGTGAAATAGTCCATGGGAGTTGAATGCATATATTCCTAGTTGGACTGATGAACTGGAGTAAACTGAGAAATTAAAGATTTTGCTAAGAGCCTAAAATGAATCAATGAATATTTGCAGGAGCCTTATCTGTTACCAACCCTATTATTAAACACTCAAAGCGGAATGTGAAGAGTGCAGAACATGGAGTAGCAGGTCTGATCAGTCTCAGCAGTACTCCACCAGTGAAAAGGCCTGTGCAATTCTATAAAACAATCCATTGATTGAGACGCTACTATCTACTTTCTGTGCTTCCATTACATGCACAACCAACAAACTGACAAACTGCACAATCTGTAATATTCTTAAGTGAAAAACCAGAGGTGGAATAACTGCTCAAAATCTCCTCAAAAGTCAAAGGACGGAAAATTAAACAACTAGGAGAAATGTATTATTATTTATAAAAAGGATTAAGTACTTAATTTGAAAATAGGCCTGTGCTGTCTTCCCCAACAGCGTTACGTTAAGTATTTTGATGAAACTGTACTTTTACATAAGTACAGATACTGAATACTTCTTCCACCTCCAATCTAATCATAATGAAATACATAGAAGTAGACTCAGTACGCAGTGGTACACACCCCTTATGTGCTTGTTTTGGCATCCTGCTCTGGTGGGTGTGTCCGGGAGGGAGTGGTTTTGAGTGCTTTTTAATCTGGGCTCACCGTTTCACCACCTGCAGAGGCCCACACCCAAAAACTACTGTAGCCTTATGTCATGCATGGAAAAATCTCCAGCATGGGAATGTGGTTAACCTACCTACAGGCTTTTAACACAACAATAAAAAGTTGATGAAACTCTCTCACAAATAGCTGGCTTAGTGAGCTCTACCACGGCGTTACCTGCCACTTTTTACACCCAGAAGAGAAAATCCAACAGATTCTTGCCATGCAAAGTCTATATACACTGTTGACAGAAAAAGCAAAATGATATATTGTTTTATGATTGTGGACTTTGACACTTTGCATGTAGCAATGTAGTGTGTATAGGTATAGAGGGAGGTTTGGAGAGGGAGGCCTGGGAATGCTGGTTCAAGCTGCACCATGAGTCACTCCAGTCAGACAGGATTCATCATGCACTGTGTCTGGGCAAAAAGAAATACACTCAAGTCAAAGATTTCATTGTGTGTGATTTCTGTAAACATCTGTTTTTGTATGATGTCACTGTAGATTGTAGGTAATCACGGGTGGTAACTAGATACTTTTGATTCATGGGATTTACTTTAGAAGTTTTGGAAGAACTGATGTTTAAGGTTGACTTTACTGTCCCTGAAAGGAAATTCATTCTTTGCATTCTACCCATTCACTTGGACGGGACTGGGACGACTTATATGAGCACTGTAACTGGTCTAAGCCTAGTTGAGATTAATCTCTTGTGATTGATGTGCAGTTTTTATAAATTAACAATGCTTGTCAAGGGGACGCAAGTCATGTCTTTGTCAAATCACATTCAGGTGTAAAGAAGAATTCGTAGTAAGCCAGCAGACAGGGCTGTGCACCTCTGCCTTACCGATAGCAAAATCTGTCCTGTTCTGCAACTTTGCGATGTGCTTCATGGTTGGCTGTGTACACTGGAATCAGTGTTTATCACTCAGTCTTTTCCAAAGAACAGCAGTCCAATTCATGTGTTGACAAATACGCTCTGGAAAGATGGTGGAGTACCTAGAGAAAACCCATGCAAACTTCAAGTAAAAGCTTTGCTGAGCCCGTGAACCTGTGAATGGTGGCTTTTTGACCCTCAGACTCAACATTATTGCCATTTCTGTTGTCACCTGTTTGTGCTACATGTGTCATCTTTACTTCATTAATGCTTTTGAATCCCCTAAACCTGTCACTTGCAGTTTGAGTAGAAGATAATGCATTGGCTTTATGAGATCCATACCAATGTCATACATGCATCCATCTTAAACAAAGCACAAAGAAATCTCCTAAAGCAGTTTGTCAGTCACATAACTCATAATGCAGTATGTAATTGTTACACAAGAAATGCCTTGCAGATTAAATACTGTACCCTCTTAAAGCTAACGCAGGTTAAAGCAGGACACCGTTTAAGGCCAATGACTAATACCAATGAGGTTATGTTTGCTTTGATGTTTGACAAGAAAACTCAAAATATAATTTGAATTTTGATGACTTTTTTAATTGTGTGCGTGCGTGTGTGTGTGCGTGCGTGTGTGTGTGTGCGTGTGAGTGTGCGCGTGTGTGTGTGTGCGTGTGTGTGTGAGTGTGAGTGTGCGTGTGTGTGTGTGTGAGTGCGTGTGTGTGTGTGTGCGTGTGTGTGTATGCGTGT
>JAVQKC010028578.1:0-11048 GCA_036025475.1 Philypnodon macrostomus | reverse complement strand
CCAACGGCCCCTCCGACCACCACCAAACACCAATCACACAACCACATTCATTCATAGGCAATGTGGGTTAAGTGTCTTGCCCAGGGACACAACGACAGTGTGCGCTCAGACGGGGGCTCGAACCACCAACCCTCTGGTCGAGGGGCAAGCGCCTACTCCACTGCACCACTGCCGCCCCATTTGGCGTTTAGTCAGAGGTGTTGGGAGATAATATATGTATATGACACTTAAAGGGAATCTAATACAACTTTCTGGGTATTATATCAATTTATAAACACATAAACTGATCTTCTCAGGAGCTGAAAACTGTTTTACACTTCTACAGTATATAGAAAAGGAAAACACACACACACACACACACACACACACACACACACACACACACACACACACACTACAAATGCTTAAAAGGCAGTTTCAGACATTTCTAAATGTGCTAACTGTGATTATGTATTGCTTGTTTACATGTTTTTGTCAGGTGTATGCCACACGTGAGGTGGTTTTAGCTCTCGGCGTTTATGTATGTGTGGACGGGATGGCCCACAGCAGCTGGGAATGCGCCCTGTCTCAGACTCAGAGGAGGAGCTGAGGTCAGGTCAGAGGAGGAGCAGACCTTTGCACCATGTCCATCTGATGATACATAAATTATGTCCTATACTGAGATCCAAATATGGGCATGTACATACATCTGGATGACATGTTCAAATAGTTATAATTACGTCACTTTTCAAAACGATATTTACAGCATTTTAGAGCAGAGGGAAATTATACTATCTGTACTAAAGTACTGTAGTTGTGAATGTAACAACCCTGTGAGCCTTTTTGTGCGTAACTTTAACATGATATGACTCATCTCAGCCTTGTTTTTTTACCAACTTTGGGGTGTTTGGTACCAATGTTCAGAAAAGCCTAAAACATCATCATTGTGTATTTATTTGTGTGTAAAAAGTCATACATGTTTTCCTATACTATAGCCTTACCTTTTTGGTAAAATCTTTGTCTTGCAACCCCTCAAAAACTCTTCAATGCAATCTGAAATACCCCTAGGTGTGTTTATAGAGGTCCAAAATAACATTTTAAACACTTTATGTGCAATTGTTGGCAGTGACACAATTGACCAATTTGGCCAATCTATAGCCTTACCTTTTTGGCCAGAGTTGAAAACATCTTGAATGAAATTAAATTTTGCTTATATCGTGACTCCCCAGATTATGCTTCAAAACTGCCTAAAACATCCCTGGAAGTGTTTTGTTTTTTTTTGTTTTTTTGGGGTTTACCATTCCATTTTGGCCAAATATGTCTTGCAACTATTTAAAAACACTTCAAATCAACCTCAAATCCCTATATGTGTGTTTATAGAGGCCCAAAATACAATGTAAAGCACTTTTTAGGCAATTGTTTGACATGACCCAAAATAAAAAAATGTTACCATACTATAGCCTTACATTTTTGAGAAAAATTTTCATATATGGTTATTGCCTAGCTAATGCACCTCGGGTGTTTATTTATAGCAGTGTGTGTCTATTTGTGTCTAAATAGTCATTTTTAACCAGTTTTGAAATTAACTTTTGGGTTTGAGTCATGACCCCAAATTTTCTGCCTTACGTGTTTTAAGCTAATTTTGGGATGCATGGTGAATGTACAAAATCAATTAAACCAGCTTCAAACACACGTTTGCTATTATGCGTGTGTAAAAAGTCATTTTGAAATGTTTTGGGTGAACTTCAGACATGCCCCAAAATGACCATGTTAGCCTAGGCCTTATGTTTTTGACCACATTCTGGATGTTGAGTAAATGTTAAAAAAAAATGCATTAAAACAGCTTGAACATCATTGTGTCTATTTTACTGTATCTGTTTACATTGAATTTGAATGTAAATAAATGATATGCTAACTCTGCCGTTGTTTTTTTTTTCTATAAACAAAACTAGTACCTCTAGTCTTTGCCACTAGCTGACCACACTAGTCTCTATGTTGACCCTTGGGACCATCCACATATCACTGTCCATTTAGCAGTGTCAAGGATTTGAAGAAAACAGATTCAACACAAAGATAATAGACTCTAGACTATCATAAAGCTACTGTTCAACACAAAAACACCAGGTAATGGCAATGCTAGACTTTTTTTGTTATAAAGATTTATTTTTTATTTTTTAGAATATAAAATTAATAATAATTTATTTTAAAGATATCTCTAAACCATGCCCACACTTTCTGCCTCAGAGGGCCAAACTAAAACAGGTCCAATTATGCAGACCACCAGAAAGATTGTTTGAAAGGTTGTTTAAATTTGGTTCGTTTTGACCAATAATTCAATACACACTCAAAAACACTGCTGTAGCATTGAAACAAGTCTGGTCATTAACCTTATGTCATTAATAATTGGGTTTAATATACTTGAATCACAGAAAGTCCTCACGGGCCAACTCAAAGGGTCACTTTGGGCACCCCTGCTCAAAACCTTTGTCTAAACTGTAGAGATGCAGAAAAATGCATTATACAGTTTATATATATAGTAAATGTTGGCACTACATCTCTTTCTCCCATGTCATTTCTCCGGAACCAGCTGTGTAGAAGAAAAATCATATAGTCATCTGTTATAAGGCGTTCAAACGTGCAAGCATTACTAAAACCTCGAAGGAGAATGTGATGGCCAATCCTCCACTGTCACTACACAGACTGCCAATATTTTCACAGACAATAGCAAACCCACAATGAGGAATCTGCAAATTCATGTCATACCACCGCCCGTCAAACTGTCTACAAGTGAATGTACTTCCAGATCTGCAGGTACAGTTGTGGGAGTGGTCACTAGGGTGTGTCAGGGTCAAGGGTATATCCAGGGGAAAAAGAAACAAAATGCAGACTGCAAGGATAACTTTAATGACAAAAGGAAAACAAACAGTAACAAAAGGAGTCCAAAAATTGCAACAAAACTCACTCAAAAACTGGGAACCTTGGAATGGAGGACCACAAACACAGGCGACACTGACACCAACCCACACGTTGACATAGATAATGCACAGACACTGAACAGGGGAAGACACAGGGACTAAATACTTAGACAACGTGACACGGGTGAAACACATTGGGGCGTGGCAGGTAATCAAACAGGAGGGAATCACAGGAGGAAACACAGGAAGCAAGACCAAAACACAAGTCACAAAATAGAACAGGAAACTACAGATCATGACAGGGTGGATGGAGGTTGAAGTTCATGAAAAGGAGGATGTCTGGGAAAAGATGTAAAAGTGAAATAAATACAAATTCTATCGGACTCATAAGACAGCCCTGAGGATTGCCACTTGTGATAACATATCCAAAATGAAGCAGAAGACATTTAAGATGCACTGTGGAAACTACAAAGACATTATATAAGTGAGCCCTGAAATGCAAAGCCAAACTTCTGCTTCTGTTGGTTGAATTTTGGAGTCTATCATTATCACTGTAATGAGCCGCAGACAGAGCACCAACTCAGCCCTCTTCGTCAAAACTGATTTTCCTACAAAGCCTATGTGATTGGCTTGAGCTCTAGGCCTGGCTTCAAACATTAATCTTGCCTCCATTCAGACTCAAGTGATTAATGTGTGCTCAGTGAGTAAAAACAGGCCTTTGTGATGGGGCATTGTAAAAGTGATGTTAAAAGTCTTTTGCATTTGCCCTTAATGTCAAAATGAACAGTGAACATGACCGTAGATTATTGCAGGAGTAGCATTTTCAATTTGGTGTTTATATTGAAATCTATGTCAAAAAACGGGTGTCAGGAGCTGCCTAATACATCTAACATACAGTAAATGAGCTGTCCAATGCAAGGTGCAGATGTGACCTGTGTTTCTCCACAGGAACCAGCATGCTACAAGACGTGCCACATATTTTACTAGAGCCAAGATGGCCGTCCACTCCCTACAAATACACCTCCAAAGGGCATAAATCACTCTGGCCGTGCTACTGTCAGTGTGACCCGCCTAATAGTATCTTGTTGACTGGTTGCACTGACACATGATAAAGTTAAATGCCTTTCCTCTTCATTTTGACACGAGTAGAGGAACCTAGCTGCTATAAAACCCCACACTAAATTTTGGGATAACTTTAGAGGGGGGGTATTTATAAATGGCAAGCCCACCCGGCCCGACGTGCCTTGGATACTTTGGCTGTTACCAGAACTGGCCAAAATAACAGCCAGATGGAACATGTTTGGCACAAAAAACAATCAAAATAAGTGCCATTTTAAAGTTGGTCCACAAAAGTTGGTTTACAATGGGAACAGTCCCATGTTGACATATACAGGGATAGCTAGGCGTGTCTAGCCCATGATGGATGCACTGTTAGGTCAAAAGGCTTTTCCTCTTTAGCGTCCCATAGTGCTGGCTGAATATATGAGGCAGCACATCACCGAGCGGGGTTTCCATTTCTCCAGCTGCGGGCTCAAATAAAACACTGCAAGTATTTTTAGTGCGGCACAACTATAATAACATGTACTACTAGTAATGCCTGACAACAAGGTTCAGATGTCCACTTGGTACCATTTAACTACCGTATACTGTACATCTTTTACAACTCAGAGCCCTTGGACAGCCAGCTAGAACAGGGTAGCCCAAAGTGGGGCCCGGGGGCTAAAGTTGGCCCGCCAAGCCTTTTAGATTTGGCCCGCCAGGACGTCCCAGAATTCATGGATATTAAGCCCAATCATCAATGACATTGGCTGAATGTCCAGATTCCCCATTGAGCTCAGAGTTGACCCAGTGGGGGGCTACATTAAATGATCAGATATGACTGGACTGGTCAAAAATAAACGAATTTAACTGAATAAAGGTCAAAAACAATGTTATTTAGTTGTATTTATGTTTAGACAACAATCTTAGCCCACATGAATGTTGACTGTTTTTTGATGAGAGGACCCCCAGAACCCCAGATTACAGATTATGATGCTAAAATATTCATAAGGAAAGAGTCAAATGTTAAATAAACAAAATGGGTTTCATTATAGAAGCATCTCATTAAAAGCCAAATATTGCATTTTGCCCACAAACCAGTAATACTTTTTTCATTTTGACCCCCTGAGGAAAAAAAGTTTATGCACCCCTGCACTAGAACAATGGTAAACAATACCCAGACCTAGACTTAAACCAGGAATGTCCTTGTTCAGGGGTAAATGCTCTATGCTCTAATGCTCAACTATTGTAAAATGGTTCTGGAGTCCCATCAAAATTGAAAATGATCAGTCAGTAGTATTGTGACTAAGTAATGTACAGTTGAAATCCGTTACCTTAAATTTCAATTTAGGAATGTGCCACATTTTGTTTTGCTTGGCTAGTCTCAAACCTGCCTCTCAGCTGCCCCATGGCAGATACTTACCATTGACCCCACAAAGCAACGATCATCACAACATGGTGCATTCTGTATTTGCCATACAAGTTCCTGTTCCAGCCACGTACTTCAAAATATATTAAGATGGGCTCCTAAATCACAGCCACAAACCGAAAATAGAAAAAGTGAAATTCAGCGATAGCTTTCAGATGTAGTTGGTTTTCTGCCGCAGATGGAGGGATGCTCGCCGCGCCATTGTAAATAAACTCTTCTCCGAAAATGGAGATGTGGGCTCGAGCAGTGTGTGTGGTCCTCGAGCTCCAAACCACTTTGCAACGCTGCAAAAAAGCTTTTTGGAAAGGAGCAGCTCGGAGGTATACTGTGGAATTCTTTGAAGGCTCACTCATTTCATTGACAATCTTTCCAATTTCTTAAAGTAAATATAGTAAAAAAAAAAAGATCAAGATAAACATAGTAATGGGCTACATCAGAACTGCTTGAATGCAGTGATGTGCACCTCTCTTTATCTGGGCTTGGGAAAGGCATGAACGCTACATTGGATTTGAAACTTTAGGAAGACTTATACAGGGAATACCCAACTACATATACAAACACACATCGAGTCCATTTTCCTTAAAAATCTCACTGGACTCCACCCTCTGATCCTTTTCATTCAGAATACTAAATTCAGGGGAAACGCCTTTGTTTTGTGCACCAGAGTCACCTCCACTCTCTGCTCCAAAGGGCACAGATATCGCCCCAGATGCACCATTAGCTCGGGAAGGAAGGCCAGTGACCCGCTCCGCCCGGGCAAGGCTAAATCCCAGAGGTCGGAAGTTAAAGGGTGTTGTCCCGGGATACCTCGACTGACATCAGGAAACTCTGAAGGAAACGAGACAGGAATTGTGTGTGTTGTACAAAAATAACAGGCAGCACACGTCAGGTCAGAGAGGGAAGAAGAGTTATGGTCCCTGTTCGCTGGAGAGCACATGACGAGAGTTAGATTGTAACACTTGTTGGAATTGAATCAAGTCTATTTTAAGATTTAATATGCTGGACTGTACTTCAAAATAGAACGCTGTCTCACCCAGTGGCCATTGCTCGCAGTCAACAAATATGGTCTTCAGTAATATCGTGAAAGGAGAGTCCATTTGTACATATGGCACACTGCTACAGCTACAAGCATTTTTGATGTATACTGTATATGAAGCGCTATGCTACGGTGGCAGACATGTTGAAAATGAAATAAAAAATAAATAAAATCTTCCTTCTCATCTAAGCCCATATGTCATTGGTTCTCAAACTGCGGTAAGGGTACTGGTGGTACATGGGTTAGTCCTGGTGTAGACCTGGGTTAGACCTGGTTCAGAACTGGATTGGTTATGAATTATGTTTCTCTAGTTTGGACAGGATTTGGAACTAGTCCTAGTTTAGACATGGTTTATATGGGGGTCAGTCATAGGTGGGACCCGGGACACTAAATATTCTGTGGTAGTCTGTGGTGGTACCTGATGTAAAAAGGTTGAGAGCCACTGGCCTTTGTCACAATCATATTTTGATGGAGTACTGACTTTTATTTATTTTTGGTTCTTGCTAGCTAAACATCAATGGGAAAAGGTTTAAGAAATGAAGAAACATAAAATCATTTTAAAACATTGTCATATGATAAACTATATTACAAAAATAAACGTAGGCCTATTTAAAAAAAAAAAAAAAAAAAAAAAAAAGAGAGAATAGAGAGAGAGAGAGAGAGAGAGAGAGAGAGAGAGAGAGAGAGAGAGAGCTCAACATCGGTATCGGACGATTTTTACAATTTTGACCAATATTGGTATCGGCTTGAACAGATGTCTGACATTGTTCTTAAAGCATTATTTCTAATATTAAGGGTCAGAAACAGCCAGAGAAAGAAAAGATCACTGGAGAGATGACCAAATGAGTTATTCATATGTAGATTTCTTATGTTTCAAGAAACATAACTGAAACATATTTACAAAATATTGGAATCGGTATCGGACAATATCATATCGGTTCATCTCTATTATAAATGGTAGTAATAGCTCTGGCACATAATGACATAAATGACTTAATAACTGTCTCTATCTGTCCTTAACTCTGATCCAGTAATCACATTTACTTCCTAGTACTTCCTATTGCATTCCTGAGTGGGACACTGTCCAAGGCTGCACTGTACAAAGATACATTCTTCATGTTCATAACCTTATCACAATCATTGCAAAATAAAATAACACCATGGTATCTGTGTTTATTCCTTCATCCTCTTACACTTATGTGATTAGGAGTTGCAGAAGACTGGAGCTTTGGCGGCGCACAGCCTGGACAACGGCCAGTCAGTCGCAGGGCTGACACAGAGGCGTGTGCAGACAGACAATCGTTCACGCTCACATTCAACCATTAACGGCACCGATTCTCCTAACACGTTCATGTCCATGGGCGGTCAGAGAAAGCCGGGGTACAAGAGAACCCACAGTTATACGGAGCTACTGACAAGCCATGCTCTTGCCCAGATAACATCAGAACAGGTTAGTTGTATTCGTGGTGAGGCTTTAACCACCCTTGTCGCGTTATACATTATGTACAGTGCATATCTGAATTTGAACTTCTACAAACATGCATTCATTATCAGTATTTCTACAGAGATGTTTTTACTCTGACCCTGACCTCCGTCTTCCAAGTGGAGAAACAAAAGTGGATGAAAGGTCAAAGGCTTGAACCATTACTGTTTCTGAACATTGTGCATAGTATTCTTTGAGCATAAAAACACAGTTAATTGGACCACCTGGGTGAACTCGAAAAACATTCTATACAATTCAGTTTGAATTGAAAACATTATTTGATGAATGAAGACTATGCGGAATTCAAATGAATCTAATGGGGCTAATTCTACTCAAATTGTCATTAGATGTAGCTGTTAATTCTTCACTTCATACAATCTACTAGTTCAAAAAAGTACATTTGAGTTGAGAGGGCCATCAGCAACACACATCTTGTTTAGCCAGTTTTATGTTCAAATTAAACACACCTTCATGCTTGGAGTCTGTTTCATTATGCATTCATCTGTCTTTGTTTGACCACGCTCTCATTTACAAAGACGAACTGTGTGTCGGACTGCCCCAAACTAAATATTTGAGTGCTTCAGGAGTATGTGGTTGGTTTTATTTCTGTCTGATGAGCTGGGTTTTGTCAGCCAACCCATCAATTATTCTCCCACTTTAGATACGATATGGCATCGTGAATTCAGATGGCAGCAGATGTGGGCAAATGACATACATTTCTGAGATAAATGTAATAAAAGTGTTTTAAGGAGAGCTGTCTAATTACAGACTAAACCGTTGGATTACCAGGGATTCACATCTGCAGACTAAACAAAAAGTGGGCAATGGTTAGTAAGCCTCTGATTGACTTTACAACATGCATTTAGGACTTCACCTTTAACAGACTCAGGAAGAAAACGCCTTAAAAAGAGACATTCACTTCTCTTACACTAAAGGGAACTACATGTCCAAAATGCACTGGCGCCATCTGGGGGTCGCAAACATAAATGATAGCCCAGAGCAGTGTCTCTCAAACTTTTTGGATCAGAGGCATCGTTTTTAGTCGAGAAAAATCTCACAGCACACCAGCCACTGAAATATTAGCACATTGTGTTCATAATACAGTAATTATAATGACTATACACACTTTTAACCCACCCACTGAAAAGGAAGAGCGTTCATTTACCCTAACCGTGGTCTCAGACGTTCAACAATTGCAAATTTACTTCAAAATAGTGTGTTGGGCAACAGTAAAATTATTTTTTATAATTTCTCAAGGCACACTAGAATTCTCCGGCACACTCAAGGGCCAATAGAGAATCAAAATATAAAATAACTACATAATCAAATCACAATTCACATTCCCTGACTTTTTCTTTCTGTTGAATGCTGAAGGAACACATCATCTTTAGTGTTCCCTGACTTCTGATTTGATCAGATAAACACGGTCCATATCCATGTTGAGATGACTGAATAGAGAATGATACTACATTAGTTAAGCTATTCATTAATGATCAAAATTTTTTAACTTGTGTTTATCTTGATTCTTTATCCAAAGAAAGTGGACTTTTAGGGATTTGTAATCCTTTTTACAAATTGAGATGTTTCATTTTCTATATTTAACTATACAATATTTAATTGTCAGTGGACCCATATATTTATTTGGGTGTGCATTTTTTGAACAGGAACCCCAGTGCCTACAACTTGGTAAATCAATAGACATCTGTGTGCTAAGGCATATGAAAATATAACTCCAAACAAGTTCAATATTGAGTCTCTTGGAGTCTGTCTCCTCAAACAACCACGTCCCTCATCGGTGAAATACTAAAAACAAAGTTATACAAGTCGTTAAACAACTTAACCCTGGTAAGAGCCCTGGCCCTGATGGTGTCCCTACAGAATTCTACCAATTATTTCTGGATGAACTGAGTGACATTGTTTAATGAAGGTATAAAAAGTGTTTGTATATACGACACATTCGAGGTGTATGTGTTGGTTATTTAAAGACTGTGATAAATCACACAAGAATAATTATAGACACTTAACTATTATGAATACTGACTAAGAAATATGAGCTAAAATAATTGTGACTAGAATAAGGAATGTATTAAAGCTGCACTACCTGATTTATTTTTTCTTGTGTTTTAACAAAGATAATGATTCAGTCAGAAGTTCAGCATAACAGAAGTCACCTGAGAAAAACTGAGACTTTGAGGTAACTGTGGGCTGTGTTATAACGGGTTTTGTTTTAGAGCCAGGGAAGGAACTGTTTAACCAATCACACACTTTCACAGGACAGGAGGGCTCTGATTGGTTGAAACATTGTTTATTCATCAAGAATTAGAATCTATCTGGAATAATGTGAGGGAGCATTATCACAACTATTTTGATAACTCCAGATCTCTGCTATGTTATTCTCTTACTTCCTGGCTTGTGTACGTACTTCCTGGTTTGTGTGAGACTGTGATAGAGGGTTGTAAAGGAAAGGAATTGGGAAAAGGAAGTGTATCATTCAAACTTAGATTTTTTTTTTTTTTGCCGCATTTACAAAAATCAGGTAGTGCAGCTTTAAATAAAGTTATTGATATAGAACAAACGCGCAATAACAGGAAGGGTCATGTGGGACAATGTATGCACCTAATGAGACAGACACCAAAAAGTGATTAGAACTTTTATATTGTTGGTTTGGACCAGAAAAAGGCCTTTGATTATGTCTCACGAGTATATTTATGGCCAGTTCTTTCAAAACATGATCTGTCGTCTGTATTTTAAATCCAACGTTTGTATAAATGTCAAAGCTTCCTATTTATAGAGGTGTGAAACAGGGATGCCCACTTTTATTATTGCAATGAATTTATCCATTCACCTTCTTCCGCTTATCCGGGTCCAGATCGCAGAGGCAGCAGTCTAAGCGGAGATGTCCAGACTTCCCTCTCCCCAGGCACTTGCTCCAGCTCTTCCGAGGGGATTCCAAGGCATTCCGAGGCCAGCTGAGATATAATCCCTCCAGGGGGCATCCGAGAAAGATGCCCGAGCCATATCTATATCTATATATATCTATATATATATATCTATATATATCTATCTATCTATATATATATATATATCTATATATATATCTATATATATATCTATATATATATATATCTATATATCTATATATATATAGATATATATATAGATATATAT